>JXSR01S009483.1:18056-32422 GCA_000969725.1 Ophiothrix spiculata
TGTACGGAATGAACGTAAATAATAAATAGCGAAAAAATCGATGTTCATAACTAAAATATTCACACGACAACCAGAGAATACTAGAGGAAACGGCGATGTTGCTTATTGTAGCGGGCACGCTCTATCCAGCAATACAGGGACTCGCTCAATCGAGCGTACCGCTGCATGCAGCAGTACGCTCAATTGAGCGAGTGGCCCCGACTGAGTGCGTCCCAACATACTCAGGGATATGATCAGGTCGCTGTTTTTTCAAAATATGTTCATAAACTCTCTTAGTAGAATGATAAAAAACAAAAATAGACTTCAGCCACTGCCTCAATAGTCACATGCCTTGTATGCAAACTTTATACATTGATCTCCATTGATGCTTCCAGGTACATAACCCTAAGGCTGTTGAATCCTACAAAATCCTCAGTGGAAGATAAAGACAATAGACCAAGTCCAAATACGTCACAACCCGAAGAGACATAATAGTCGCTGCATCGCTGGTGAAGCAGTGCTCATCTGTGGCTTGGTATTGGAATGGGGTGTTAGGGTCCAGGGTGTGAGTCCCGTGATCAAATAAATAAATGTATTTCTGATAAAGTGACATCCTAGGAGTTTCTGATTGGTAGAAAACCTGAAGTAATATTATCTTAGCCCTTATACATTTTAACACTGCTAGGCAACAGTGTGTAAGTATTGTTGTGAAAATCTACTTGATGATGCTGTTGTTTCCATATAAAACGGTTGTTATATGTTTGTTAGTTTGGTATGGTTTAACCAAAGAGGTGCTTACTTTTTTAGTTAAATGCTGAAGACGACTAACTTGAGGTCACTAATTAAACACATTAAACTTCTTTTACCTACTGCTCATGCTCAGAGAAATAAAATGGCCCCTGGAGTCGTGTCTCTATTCAAACATCGCAATATCGAAGGCAGGAAGACTGGAAATGTAGGCATATTGTTTTGAGATGCTTGTTGAGCTAGATTATATTATGATATTAGGGCATTATTGGGATGGGATGTTGGGACAAGGAATTTAAAGTGGCTGTCATTGGCTGGCATCAAGATCTGGATGCCATTATTGATTATGATGCAACATGGAGGTTTTGCATCCTTAATAAAAGAATTATTGGTCAACTGGATTTTTTCAACCAATCACAAAATTGTAGTAAATATGACATAAGGTGAGATTTATGTTTAAGTATTCTAAAAGCTAATTTGTAATTGGCTAAATATGTATTTTTTTACCAATCAATCAGAATTCCCCTCCCATGAAAAGTTATGTTGACTGAGAATAATAAGTTTAACCAAAAATTTCAATTTCATATGCAGTCAAGTTGTGTCATTAAAGAAAACTGGTAAATGGATACACAAGTTTTAAGAATTCTTGTGTAAGTGGCTGAAGTAAAAAAAAATCTTGATTTAAAAAGTATCATTTTTAAGATTTGGACTTCCTGTTCCTAAACTGCATTATGGTGAAAAGCCCTTCTCTGCATTATATTTAAAGTAAGGTTTTAATTTTCCTTCTTAAACCAACTGGACATAAAAGATTTTTCTACCAACTTTGCATTAGAGATGAATTGATAAGAACAAAATGGCAGATGAAAATCATGAATGGAAATAGCAGAATCATTAATGGATTGTGAGAATTCAAACTATAACACACAAGTTTCAGTTTTATTGACAATGCATTTAAGTCCTTGACTTTGCACCATCTATCTTTCACTTATCCACACATTGTACAGCTTTGAGTAGCACATTTATTATTTCCCTCCATATCTGACACATTCCAAGCTCTCTACAGGAAACCTAATGGTTTGCCCATTTACTAGTCATAACAATATGAAAAAGCCATTTCTCAAGTGATCAATTTTCTTGAGCTGGAATCAAATTGTGTATTTGGATGCCGATTGCCATATTTTCCAGGCCTCGGCAAATTGTCGACAGGAAACAGAATTAAGCACAAGGACTGATCAATGACTTGCGTTAAAAGCAGGGCTTGGTGTTTTACCTCCTCGCATCCATTTTCTCTCAGCTTTTCTCTGCACTAATGTAGAGTGTTCACCAAACACCATATGCTGTGTGGTATAAGCACACTGCTGGTGTATGCAAACAGTACAAAAAGCTTTTCAAGTGGAGCCCGTCTCAACTCCCAGCTTATTTTGCCTTAGATGGGATACCAATTGCTCTGGCATTCAGCGTATCTACTACTATACGCAAACACCTTCTTTTTTAGTTTCATTTTAACTTTGTATGGAACCAGGCAGCTAGTGAAATGCATGTATGAATTCATTTAATAGCAAGTATGCTGCTGATTTCAGTTATGCGTACTGTTACGATCACGTAAAAGCTTGAAAGAAATTTGAGAAAGACTTTCAATTTTGATGATCGATCTGTGAAGACAAATGGATAAAACTTCAATTGTGTTGTTTAACATTCTGGTGTTTAATGCACATACATTTATGTGACTTTGCAATGTGTGATTGTGACTACATTGCAGCGAGGCTGGCGTCGATAGATTTGAGAAAATAGATTTAACGTGGCGCGACACAAAAAGCATATAAGTGAAGCAATCAAAGTGTGCCATCTAATGTTTCTACAATCGTGGGAAGTAATTTTTTTATTTGCTTACTTGATTGCCAGATTTGGGTACAAAATCTATGTTTGGTTAATTGCAGTTTATCTTCGTATTATGTTGCTATTATACACTGTAATTATCAGTAGCTTGAAATCGATTTGCAGCTAATTTTTATGAAATATATTCAGTGGACTGCTTTGGATTTCGATCTCCAAATGAAGAATGGAGAAAGAAATTTTGACATATGTGACCTTCCAGCCCGTATGAGCAGTAAATGCCAGAAACTTCATTTTGCGATACAGGTGAAAAAACATGTCAACGTCATACTTTGCCGAAATTGATTTTTTGACAGATTATACCAGCAAAGTTTCATTTCAAGAAAATGATAGGACATGGGAAATAAATTGGCATATTCTTAAGACGATCAACAGAAAAATATAGGGCTTACTAATATTTGAACGCGTTTATCTCAGTTATACGTTTTACTCCCTGACAACCTTTGGCGGACCATAACTTGACTTCTGGAAATTGTGTGAAGTTCATTAAGGTGTCATTTTAATCCATAAAGCATGGTCTTTGCAAATAATTAAAAAAGTGAAAATGACAAGAGCTGGCGTTTACTGCTGTTTTGGGGTGGACGGTCACATATTATATATCATTCAAATGCTGAGATTATAGAGATTTAAAATATGTCATAAACTCAATTTTGAATTTTGCAAGTTTCCTCTCATTTTGCCAGAGTACCCCTTAATCGTTATTTACTTTTTTTCCTATACTTTTTTCCCCTGTTCAAAGTTAAATGTAGTCAATGTGTATTCTGTCTGGCATTGTCGTAAGGAGCAAATAAATTTAGTTCACAATAATACTGATTCAAATTGTACCAACAAAGACAGCACACAAGGAAATAATAATCCACATGGCCTAACACTTGGTGACACATGTACAAATCCAAGTTTATGACTTTTCTCCTCTTTATTTGCCTACTACAAAGGGCTGGTCAAATCCCAGTGGTGGGACGTTGCACTTTAGCACGTATCCCTACTCAAGAACTGAGCGTGGCAACAAGATATTGTTGAATGTCAGAAAGAGGAAAATAAAAAATGCAATGAATGGAAGAATAAACCAATCCCAAGTTGTTTGATAAAAAAGGGTAAAGAAAAGTGAGATGAATTTGCCGGGTTAAGGGGTACCTTAATGTGAAAAAAAAATATGTGGGGGGTGTGTGTGGGTGTGTGTCTGAACAATTTATATGGCAAAAGGTAGACAAAATTTGAGAAACCAATGAATTCTATTCCTATTTGATATATATTGCATTTTTAGTTTCAAATTTTAAAAATAGTTCAATAAACTTTAAAAGAAAGAAAAGCAGACCAGTTTGAGCATTGTTTTATAACAGGAGTTTGGTCCTAGGAAGTTCAATGTAGGAATGATTTTTTCCAGAGGCATGCCTTGACCTACAGATACTTTGAAATATTGAAGTGGGCCATAATTGATGGATAAATAGAACAATGATTTTTGTGGATTGGTTGTGGTTCTTTTTTGACATGGAGTCCTACCCCCTGACTATTAAACAATAACCAAACACAAAGCAAGCATTTTGTTGTTGTAAATAATAAGGTATTCTCTGCTGACTTGACTCCTGAGTTTGAATTGTTAAATGGTTCAACCACCTAAGTGACCTCGCTGCCTTGATGAAACCTAGCCATGTCACCTGCATCAGTGCCATATGTTATCCTTAATGTAAACCTGTAACATCAGGCATACAATAAGAACAACAATACATGCCAATTCTCCAGTGGTAATTTAGGAATCTGACACTCTATAGCCTTATTGTCAGGGGTTGCAATTTAAAGCTATTGTGCTCTGGTAAGTTGAAGCAAATCTGTAAGAAGTATTGTCACTGTTGCAAGTCCCTATAGAGTGGACCAACTACAACTTGGATTGTTGTCTTCAAACATTGCTCAGATTAATTTTTACACATTGTTTAAAGTGTGAACTCATTTACGTAGAGTGTCATAGTACATGGCATAAGGATCAGGTTTGGTTTGGTTCTATTGAGACAGGAACAAGGCAAAATATCACCGTTTCAATCTGCCTGTGTGTGCCCTATACAGCCAGATTTGGTTGCAAAATAAGACTTTGTTTGCCTTTACAAACCATACTTAGGCTATCCCTGACTATTGTGCATATAAATCAGTCCTGATATAAATACAGTGTTGTATTTGACATAACTAGAAAACATAGATAAATTGGAGTGTTCCATTGTGGGAATTTGTGTGTTAAAAAATACGAGTCATGAAGACGGAAACCAACCACTAATTAAGGGGTTGCCCTGTTCATAGATATCACAAGTTAATTGCAAGTGCAAATACACCTCCTACGATCAGGTTCTCAACAGATTGCATGAATAGGCAACAAAAGCATCAGTGTACAAACAGTGAGGCAGCGTAGAGGGGTATGACTTCTGTCTGTCTATTGATAATATTCAGCTCCCTTGTGCACTGCACTTTCAAACAGCCTGGCTCTCTTTGCCATTTATTAGGCTTAAATTGGAACGGCAAATAAAATGCGTCAGTTGTGAAGGCATAAAGTTAAGAGCCCTGCAATTGTTGTATCTCTCGTTGCTATGCCCAGAAGGTATAAGTCTGCCTCGCTGGATTCAAGTACCACTTCCTGACTCCTAGCTGGTGCTTTGCATTTTTCTCATCCCAAATTTCAACAAATTGACAATGGACTCTCAAGAAAACAATTGACGGTACATTCCCATTTCCAGGGCTTTACCGGATGTAGCAACATTACCCTGGAGCTAAATGCTTTAGGTAACATGCAGTAAACATCAGGCTGTATGTAATTTTGACTCCATTGCAAACTTCTATGTCATTTTGCAGCAAAAATTGTGTTTTTACATCGGTAAATTGGAATCATTGTATAAAAGCTAACAGGTGTGGGTGAAGTCACATGACTGTATTTGCTTAGTTGCAAATTTGTCTTTTAACTAGGAAAACAAACTCACAAAAAGACTGGTATCTTTTCGCCAGAAAATAAAGATATATTATTGTTTCATACTAGTCAATACTAGTGAATTTCCTTGGAGGATTGCGAAAGTTATTTTAAAGGAGATATCTAATCAACAGATTCATTTTTTATAGTTTTTTAGTGATTTTGTTCATGATGTATTTGTAAAAATAGCACCAAAAGTCAGTGGCATAGCTAGAGGGGCGGGGGTAAAGTTGAGCCGACCAGCCGCAGGGCGGATGGCGATTATAACTACATAAATCCAAAAATGTAGCCTCAATTAACCTTCCTGCAGTGTGTCAAATAGCTAAAACCCCAGAGTTGTTGGTGTCTTTGCCCCCTGGACCCCCACCAGGGGCCCTAAGGCGGCCCCTGGCCACCATCCGTTATTCGCTCCGCTCATTTTGTTCGCTCCACTTGCATGGTCAATACAATTCTGTCGGTTCATCTTTATAGTGGATCCCTCATTTCCAGAAAAAATCAGTATCATATCATTCAAGAGATGGACAAGTGCCAATCAAATTCAACAAAATCTCTTTGAATGTGTTCTATGCTTAGTGTTGTTCTGTTTTTTATTACGTCTTTGTATACATGTTGGGTGGTGCAAGCTTGCTACAATAGATAACCTAGCCAACAGGGATAACTAGATGGACAGATGGATGAATTGACAGAATGACATAATATGAGAACATGACTTACAAGCCAAAGTTGATTTTCAAACTGGTCAAATTACATATACAGCAATGACAAGAACATTTTGAGACATACCAAGTTTGCTTTGCAACCTACTGACACTTTGAAAGTTGTTTCACTTCACTTTTTAATTTTATCCTCATATTGCATATTTGTTTACAATTTCCAACAGGTAAATGCAGTTTTATTATATTGATAATCCTCCTCTTGAATCCATATCTAGGCACTTGTGTAGGTATTTGTCAGTCTGCTCATGTACCCCTTGCTCCATAGAGGAACACTCATCCCGTTTTGACCAGGCCTACCAAACACACACTCTGCAATATTTCAACTCAATACAAACACACCTTGTGTTGTTTCTGCCTCCATACGTTGTACATCAGAGACTACTACAATTTACTGCTGACTTGAACTGCTATATCTTGTATGCAACAAATTATGAATCATTCTTTGCTGTGCACAGATCCCGGTAGTATTAAGGAGAGTAAAGAAGGAGAAGAGGCGCATGGGGTGACTGCAAAAGTAAATTTTGCTAGATTTATTCACGTGCTTCAAGTGGACCAAAACAACCAGAACATTGTTATTACTGTATCATCAGTTCTGCTCAACAAGTGTTATAGAAGTAGCACCGGGGCGTAGCTGGACGGGAACACATCACAATTCTATGAAATAATTCTGAACGTGTCAAAACATTTGAACACCAGGGACTAGCTTCTTTTTTTTCATATATTCAGTAAATATATGATCACCTCTGTATATGCATATTGTGACCAGAAAGCTTTAGATAGAAACTGAGTACGTAAAACTTTGAAAAAAGGTCTGACTAAAGGAGTAGTTAAATTATTTGCAGAGAGGTGCGAGATATTTTACAAAATAGTGCAGAATGCTTTTTTATTTAAGAGTTAGTTGTTTATCAGTGCCACATGAATGATATACAAATGTAAATCAGTGAAAATCATACACAGCATTTATACATATTTTATTCTTAATTGCATTGCAATCTGAGCCATTCAGTCCGTATTATCTTCATTTGGTTTGAAAGCATTGTATTAAGATATCATATGAACCTGAAATCATCTCATCGCTTATTCTTTTATTTATCAAAGTTTGTGCATTCCACTTCAGCCACACTTCTGAAATAACAATGAATAAAAACTGAAATTATAACAGTTTTACACGAACCAATATGCTCCATGATATTTGACCCGCAGATCACTTGAAACTAAAGTTGGATCCATTTATTCATAAGAGTCTGTTCAATTATTCAACATCTGCACATACAGGAGTATGATGATAAAAAGTAAGAAACCATGTCAGATTCTCTCCATATCGGTAGGAAGACAAACCATAAAGTTAAGTGATTCAGTTCATGCCTCCTCCTCAGCCAATAATGACCGTCATATTTTACTCTCAAGTATTGCAGAAAACTTAGCAAGTGATGAAGCAGTTATGACTCAGACCTTTACCCCAAACTGGAGAAACCCAAAGTGGCCAACTCATATTTGGTTACTGCAAAACACATAACAATTATCACATAACTTGCTCTCTACTTGTTGGAGGAGAAAGGGGTGGAACCTACTGTTGCTAGATGGACATATTAGAATTAATGATCAGTGTTTTTTCCTCTTGCATATATATCAAAAGATGTTATGGCTAAGAAATTACATGAGAGTACATGTTTAAATTTGTTATTTCAATGGTGTATACTTTTTGGTTTTTGAAAAAAACTAAACATCACTGAAAATGGTAGAAGTTTATCCACCAGCCAATCTTTCTCATTAGATTTTCTCAAATCTTACAATATTTTATTTTTATGAGGAGATCATTGTGACATTCACTTCACAACAAATACACTGAAATCAGCATGCCACTCTGCATTGACCCTTTTACTGTCCCTTTTTGCTGTCTAATACTAGTCAGGTTTTCAAACATCCTACAGCAAGTTTCAAGTCACCTAAAAGTCAAGCTTTCTCTTTGTTATTAGGCACACTCATGTAAGGTTACCTCATTACATGCGTAGTCAGACATCTACGGCCGATAAAAGACAGGACAACAATATGGTTACAAACCACAAAACACCAAAGTGACCATTACATCTTCTCAGATGTGAAAATGGTCTGGCTCCTCTTTCAAAGCTAGAGATCAGATTTCCATCTCAAAGAAGATTCTATGTAAACAAATATGATTAATTCAAAACCGACTTCCTTTTACTAGGGTGTCCATTTGGACATATTCAATTTCATATTTCCCTCTTTGCACCACAGTAAAGTCAAGTTTCTATCCTTTCAAGAAATTTTAAATCTCTCCATCTATGCATGCTCACAATATATGCGGACAACAATATTTTTGTGACTATTACTTCTCATTTACTAAGTGACTTCAGTTAATTTCATTCTATTTTTGAGTATTTTCTATTACACACAACACCTCAAGTTCCATATATTCTTTCTAAATCTGTATAAAATCCTTCATTTATATACCTCTGCATGTTCAAATTCAAAAGAACTGGATAAGATGTCAAGAAATGGTTAACTTCATTTTCTAAAAATTACAAAAGTGGCTAAAAGTCAGGCTAGCTTTCATGTCAAGTTAAGTGAAGCTTTGAACATGTTTTAAGTTTAGCCTTGTATGCATAGTCACTCAGACAAGCTAATGGACCGGTCAACATCGTGTTTGTAAAGAAAAGCCAAACACATACTAACTGTAACTTAAGACCTTGCAAGATAAGCTGACATTGGCGAAGATGTTTCAAAAAGAATTACAATGATCAAGATGGAAATTCCTCTAGAATGGCTAAAAATATGTGAAAATTTAACATACACTATCTGATCATGAAATAATTGGAAACCCCAATGCTGCAATCTTTAATGTTGTTGTAATAATTCAAGAAAAATGATAATTGAATAGAGGAAGTCCATGGAACATGGCCCCTTAATTCAATTTGTTTTGGTCAAGAAAGACTATGCACTTAATTCCAATATTCATTCTCACAAGGATTTGATTTTTCTGTACAAAAAATTTGTAATGGGAGGCAACTGGATAAAATGAATAATTTTGGTAAGTCTTAAAAATATGATTGTGTGTTTCACATTTGCCACACGCATTGGATTTTCACTGCGCGTTTCAGATGGTTAAAACGCTGAACATGACTTTTATTTCAGATTTTTGTTTTTATTTTTAATAAAACTGGCAAAAATATTCTTGCTTTTGTTTTGGAAATCCAAAAGATGTTTATATTCTATGTAAAAAGTAAATGAAATAATTAAGAATCACAAGACAAATCTTGACTTTCCAAAGTTAAAAAAATAAAATTAAAATTAAATAAAACACCGCATATTGCATTGGACTTCATGAAATTTATAAACTTAAATCCCTCACATTTAAGCATATTTACAGTATCTACCTAAAAACAAAATCTTCACAACAATGTCAGATTGTCCTGGCTCATGCTTTGAGGAGTTTGAATTCTGCAGTGAAAATAAAATAATTTGATACTCAATTAAAATAAAGAATTCACAATTCCGTAAATTGAAGTTGACCGACGGTTTGACTGTAATGTTTCTAACTGTATTTGATCCTTTTTGTTTTACTCAGCAAACTTTTGGCACGTGCTGCCTACAATTCAGGACACTGCTAGCCACAGGTTGGTCAATAGTTGGTACAAAAGAGCTGAAAACTGTCAAAATTTGGGTACCAGGATCGGCAAATAAGTGTCCATTGTTCTGCGAATATGCTGACATGAGCTAGGGTTCATCAAAAACTGTGCGGCCAACTTGAATTAAAACAGGCAACTTTGGTTTCTATGTCCCTTTACACATTTCAGTGCAGTACTGTTTCAGGTTTCTTATTCATTTTTTTTTTTGAAGAACAAAAAGTTGTGTTTAATTTTATCAATAATATTTTAATTTTGTTGGGTTTTAACATTTTTAATAAACTCACACATATACATTTTAAGCTGAATAATTACACAAAAAAGAATATTTGGAAATAATCCTCTCACATCTAACTTATTCTTTAAAAAAAAGCCTTGGTCATTAGCTTAGGACCGGTTCAGAGTCCACTATCTAATAGAATATTTGATGCAACAATTATCTGTGTTTAAATTATTTACACCTATCCACTAGTGCACTTTTGGATTACAACAGAGATTTCATGATGAAAAATCAATATCTTAAAGAATACACCTGAATTGAATATTCTTTTGTATATTCTATCATGAAACAGTCATTTTTACATTGATATACATGATTTACATCTGATATACATCTGATTGAACAACAAAAACAGGCATAGAATATTCCATACGAAGGAAAACTATAAACCAGGCCATAAGCTACACGCCACTCTTTCAGTATGCTTATTAATATTGGGGCACTCATTTGAATAGTTTGAATACAATAAGAGGATCATGGAGATTTTAAAATTAAAAACCGATAAAGTATACAAATATATACTGACTTGAAGATCTCTGGTTGAAACTATGGGCCTGAAGTGACTAATATTTAGCTATTTTACTGAGGGGGTTTGCGTGTCTAAGTTTGTTGCACGCGTAAGTCCGTGCGTGAAAGTGACGCAGCTATAAATGACGCAGAAAACCCATAAATAGTCTTTCAAAACCAGTAAATAGTCTTTTTAAAACCCGTAAATAGTCTTCAAAAGAACTATTTACTGATTTTGAAATAATGTCATAGGGTATCAACACGCTTAAATTTATTAATTCAGTATATAATTATTGATATTTTCCAATGTCTTCACTGGAAAATCAAAGTCCATTCTTAGGCTGACAGAAAATCTTGATTATACATAAGATTTTTAATTACAAGTCTTCAAAGTCTTACAAATCTATGTTCATTTCTATTTCCAACTGGGTGATTTTGAAACATTTCCAGCGTCTTTCTATCAAAAAGGGTGCGCAAAACTTTTTAGCCAGGGTCAGACCATCGGTTATTTAATTTTTATCAGTTCTTTTCGTGCACTTCCGGTACATTTATTCCGTCCAAACATGACAAAAAAATTATTTTGGAGCGAAAGACATAAATATGTAATGCTTGTAATTGTGTCTTTGGAACAAAGCTCTGTTAATCTAGTCACTCTGTATCATAGAGTAATATGGGGCACAATACTATTGTAGCCATGAAAGCAGAGCATTTTGTACAATGCCAAAATCAAATTATTCAACAACTCCAATTTGATGCTCAAATGGCTTTTACACAGTAAATGCTTACAACTTGCCTGTTATTGCATCCTAGGTCATAAGGAATTGCAAGGTAAAATAAATTTAAAAGTTTACTGTAACCCTGCTGCCTCTGTAAAAGTGCTCCAAAATAAAACATTTTCTCATTAATTTGACCAAACACAAGTATTATGAGTCAACCTATTGAACCACACAAAAAAAGGTTTTTCACAAAATAAAATTTTCTTCTCACCTAACAACCATCACTTTCCCAAACATGTTACAGGAAACAAACAAGTTATTTTGTTTGACCTAAAAATTATAAACTGTGTCATTAAATATATGGGTTGTGAAGAATTGATATATAAAACTTCATCTTACATTTCAAAAGTATCATGTTATCAGTGGAAATCAGCAAAAATGTTAGATTCCAAATTTACTATAGTGAAAAGTGGCTGCAAATCTTGCAATGTTCTCTTGCTATGTCTTTGCATGTTTTCTTTATGTATCTTGAAACCATATTAACTGACGGTCACTCATTTAATATGTAGTATCACAATATCGTCTTAGATGACAAGGGCTTCTCTTATCAATTCCATCTTCTGTGCCCTGTAACAATGTACCCATAATCAGGCATAAAACGAATATCATTATGATCCCTACAATTGAATCTTAGCATCTTCGAGTACGCTACTGTAACAAGAAGTTCACATTTACACTTTGACTCCAACTCTGGTTCACAAAACATTCTAATGAAATTAGAAATACACAATAGTCATGTGTGTATAAATTGATTAATATTTCTGTAGCACAGACTTCTCAATTTGTCCAAATCAAACCTCATTATTACGGGACATATGTAACCGGATCTAAATCAGCAAATTGAATGTTTTAATTACTACATTTGTTAGCCAGTCACACATCCACAATCAATATTGTGATTTCCCCACATATGTCTGACATAAACCAATATTTTGTACCCCTTTACCCAATCAATTTTTATCTTGTTAAAGAGAAGTCGTCAATAACTTTGGCATGCTATGACTGGCGCTCACATAATTATGCCTTTAGCGTGCTTGATTTGGTGGCGACACATGTTAAAGGTGCATTGGACGAAATGAAAGAATTCTATCTGCAAATGATTTACACTCTCTATGTTCTGTATGACTCAAATACCAAATAAAGAGAAAATTTTGATCAAAACTGTCAGAAACATCAAAAAGTAAAACTTTCTTTTGAATGGTGATCATGGGTATGAGGCTATTCTCTAAAAGTATGTACTGATGCATTCAGTCAGGAAAGAGGTTAACCTGCAAATAAATCACAAGAAATTTCGAATATCCCTTTCAATCTGGTAATAAAGCCAATTTTAAGATTTCAACTCTAGGGGGCAGTTTTGTTGTCGACAACGATAATTAATAATGAAGGAAAATCTACATAATAGGATACGTAGGGGTTGAATTTTGCAATTAAACTTTGCTTGCTTCCATTATTACCATTAACACTTAAAATGGACCCCCCAAAAATTCAAAAATATCTGGAAAAAAGTTTGTGGATGATGCTGAACTTGTCCAATGCCCCTTTAAGGAAGGACTATTGTATAATATACAGGGTGGTTCAAAAAACTTAGAACCCAAGTTCAAGGTAACGTTTCAGACAGTAGTTGTACCTCAATCAACTTGAATTTAAACAGGAATCATTGTTAATACCTTTTAAACAATCACTGGAAGTTTTATGCAATTTGCATCATTAGGTCTTAAAATACAGCTCTTTATGTAAACCGTCCTTCAAATTGGCTTGTCCACGAAAGCTTTTCTTCAGTTTTGTCTTCAATCTGTTCCCCTTGATATGCACCGTATTTGGTTCCACACGTGTTGTACTGCAGGATAAATTACGTATGTATCATCTGAAAGTGATTGATCATAAATTTTTAATTGAATGATGTACCTGAACATAGCTTCAGATAATGCAGCCCCAGTTTCAGCAACGTAATGGTGCAGTTCAGATTACAGGTTCATACAAGAGGCCTCTGAACTCCAGCTCACGTAATTTTGATAGTTTGTATGTTTTTGTTTGTTCTGTCTTCTTCGGTAAATGTTTTCCAACAGAGTGGCTGGACTTAGTCACTCAATCTTTGTCATATAGATTTCAGGTCCTTAGGTGCTGTAAAGTGACGAAATTACATTGAAAGATCAGCCAGGAAAATGCCTTGAAAACGCCTTCAGTTCAAACAGGGAACGCCCGTAGCACAACATGCAGTGCAGTACGTGCAGGTTAGAGTACTTAAATTGATTACACATCAATTTTGTTAATCCATGAAGGGTTTAAGTCAGAAGGAGAGAGAAGCAATCGTGGACAAGCCACTTTAAAGCAATATTTTGATAATGGGCTGTATCACAAAACAAAATACAGCCTTCGTTCGGACTCGGCCATTTCATTTGAGGTCCCTCGTACCAAAAAACGTGCGGGGGATCGTGCTTTGTCAATATCTGGCCCTCAACTTTGGAATGAGCTGCCCAATAGTATCCGTTCTGTTGTTAATCTAAATACCTTCAAAAGCATTCTGAAATCTCATCTTTTCCCTTAATTTCTTGTTTTTCTTTTCTTCCTAGCGCCTTGTCCACATTGTAAAAGGCGCTTTATAAATCAATTTATTATTATTATTATTATTATCTTAAAAACCAATGCACAAAACTTGACCACAAATGCAGAAAAGGTTTAAAACCTATCCCACATGATGCCTTTGCCAATTGAAGGTGATAGAGGTACAATTGCCGAGTAAAAAATGACTTTGAACTTGGGTTTTGAGTTTTTTGAACCACCCTGTATTTCATTTGTGGGGTTTGCGCTGTTCTGATTTGTATATGCAGTCAATGATAATTGAGTTAAGATTGATCCAGTTTCTAGCAGTGCCATTAGGAA
>JXSR01S009483.1:43537-63154 GCA_000969725.1 Ophiothrix spiculata
TAAATTATCTTTAATATGATACCAAAAGTGTTATGGTTCGGTGACAACTTCTATCAAAAATAAAGACATTTGTCATGATTTTAATGATTTCTTGAAACGGCTCCACCTTATTTGATATACCTATTCGTGACTTAGGTCCATTTTAGGTATGTTTCATCACTAACTACTCACATGACTTCCTGTACAAATTTCCCATAGGAAGCAATGCATGATGGGATATCTTCTCTTATGTTGACCTACCAATGTATGCGAGATATGTATGAGCAATCTGGCATTCAATTCAAATAATGTGACCTAATATTTGAGTGTGTTAATGTTCATCAGGTATTAACAAAATTATATGCTGTACAATGACAATAAAACAAGCAATAACAATGAAATACTTGGAAATAACACATACATTAGCACATGAGAATATACCCTGTGTATCCCATCATGCATTGCTTCCTATGGAAAATTGTGTACAGGAAGTCATGTGAGTAGTTAATAATGAAACATACCAAAAATGCAAGATTTCTACAATTATTTTTGATTTATGGACATTTCATCACTAACTACTCACATAATTTCCTATACAAACAATCCCATATGAAGCAATGCATGATGGGATACACACAATATCTTCTCTTCATTAGGGCTATCTACTAGGGCCTATATCAGCAATGAAAGAGAGTTAGGGTTAATGGTTTAAACCTTTCTGTTGACTACATCTAGCTCCCTGGTAAAGTATTCATAATTTCTCACTTACTTAAATCACTATACTCATACTAAAACTGGGACACACATTTTTATGTCGAAACCAATCAAAGTGCATTTTCTGTAATCTGGATCAAAAATGTGTAAGTTAAATAAACATCTATCTAATTTTGGCTTGTAAGGTGAAGATTTCGGCATTCATACCGACATTTGAAGTCAACCATGAAAGACCAGTTCAGAGCATTGGCCTCTTATTCAGCATCAATGCATATGTCAGTGTGTGACATACCTGAAAATGACAGCAAAAGGGAAATATTTATACACAACTGTCACTAACAGCACCCTCTTTTTGTTTCGTTATTCTTTTCTTCTTTTTTTTTTTTTTTTTGAAATAACTTTTGGGTAAAGCACTTTCTGCAGTACCAAATACTTAAGTAAATGAAATGTTGTGTTCCCCGTCTGGGGTTTTGAAAAAAGGGAGAAAGAGGGGGTTTTATATTTTGTATTGGTAAAGTACTCTACATTTACTTGATTTAGTGCCATTTTGGTATAATCAGTGCGCAAAATGATGGCTACGAAAAACGATGAGGCCTTATTAAAGTTTTGTATTTTCTTGTTTTAAAGGAGCATAGTCCGACTGCCTCACCTTTTTTTTTTTTCAAATTTTTTGAGATTTTGGTACCAAAATGTTGCTCGCATTTTTCTCATACTCCATGTGAAATTTTACGGCTGAGTTATGTTCCATTTTGGAGATGTATATGAATATACAGGTTGTAACAGAAAAAATTATACATTGTTATCTACGCTGAGAGAATAAAGTTACACCTTGTATCACATTGTCATTTATATATATCAAAAGCCAACTTCTTAAGTTACAAAATGCACTTTGTTTCATCCAAATTGATGGTCTACAAGCAAAGTTATGGCAATTATACTGACCCTACCTTCAAACCACCTGGGCCAGTTTATCCGATTCATTTACCGGTAGCAAAATAATGGCACATAATGCCCCCAAATCAGCCATACGATATTGAACAGGATAACGAGGCTGGGTTTAGTGATCCATGAACTTCTATCTAACAAAGGCATATAATAGACCTCTTAATGATGACCTTGCCTGTAAACTGTTGTATTCTTGATGTTGGACGGGATGCCAGAACAAAGTTTTAAGAGATATCCTAGTTGGCGAGACAACATCATCTAAATGACAGAGTCAACATGCAAGCACATTAAGACTACCAAGAGATTTCAAATGAAACACATTATCATTTCTGAACTTAACTTTTATCAATTGAGCAAGGAAAATTATTTTTAATATCCATATTTCCCCTTGAATATGAAATTGTGTGAAAAAAAAAAACTGCAAACGGATTATTGCTACACTCTTTGCTTGATATCGAGTCTCTGATGCAACTGTTTATATTATGCTTACTCTGGGTTATAGGCATTATTTTAACCCATTAAAGCATAACTTTTATCATAAAATATCATAAAATTATTTATGAATTATTCTTATCATATGAAAAAGTTAAAACATTCTTAAACATGAGGTGTGCTTTTTGTCAATTTATCTCACTGCATTGTTAATCTTCATCGAATCATGAAAAACTGTTTACGCTGAAATTATGGTGAAATCGGCCCAAGTGGTTTTCAGCGATCTTTACTTAAACAGTCGTAACTTTTGATCCTGACCATTAAATAAGACCATTTAAGCTGCTTCTGGTAGCCAATTAAACAGCCTTTCATAAAAGGGAAAGTTTGTGAATTCAACTATTTTATTTTCCTAATGATATCGCTAACGAGAATGTATAATTTTTTCTGTTACAACCTGTATGTCTAATTATTATGGTAACCCTAATTAATTTAACATAGTAACGTATAGGCGGCTCTGAAATACAAAATTGCCCATAAAATCTAAACGGTTTGACTGATTCAGCTGAAATTTGAAATTTAGACCTCTTTGGTGGTCATCTTTCATTTGACATTGAAAACTAAATTTTGAAAAATTGGACCAGGCTCCTTTAAGAGTTTGGCCCCTCTGATAATCACAAAACTCATCTGAAATGCTTCATTACACATTTTGCAAGGTCCTAGAATAAATGTAGCTTTCTTAAAAATATTTCTGAACAAGTTATAATCAAAAATTTACAAAACAAAAAGAAATTTGAACAATCGTCAAAAAAAGAAAGCGCGAGGGGACGAGAAACCCAATTTTTTTCCCCTTTGCCAAATGAAGATGGATTAGCTGATCATGAAAATTGTGACCAATAATTCATTACAGGTGAACTAAGTAAACTTATTGTTGGTTATCTTAACCAAGATTAGATTAATGAACTTGATACATAATATTTACAATACTTTTGTTGTTGTTAACAAGATAATTAATATCTGTTTGATAATGCTATACAAGGTCAATCTGATATTGATGTTATATTGTTTGATGTGACTAAAACTAATAGCAGGATTGTAAAGATTACAAAATAACTTGTTAACAAGATCAATCAGGGATCTGACAATGATTTGATTTGATGTTAATGGTCTTGAAGAGTTCAAACACGGTTATGTTAAAACCCATGAAATTTCAAATTTGGTCTTCTTATAGCCTTCTTACCTGTTGAAAGTCTGTAAAACTTGAAGAAATGTGATTTGTTTTCTATAGGAGATGGTCAGCATTGCCACAAATCAAAAAGTTAGGGAAGCAATCTACAAATTTATAGGTGCCTTCTTTTCTTGCCCTCTTTTCAAGAAAAGAGAGACACCCTAAAAGTTTTTTTCCTTGAAAAGATAGGGAACCTGTCTGCACTTATCACTGTGTGGCAAAACTAACTTCAACAAATATCTGTTCTGGGGAGGGAAGGGGTGTACTGACCTAGAAAGGTGATACGGGTATGTGCAGCCCTCCAGACCCTCTTTCCATGCCTTGCCTGCCACTCCCAAAGCACAATGTTTATCCCCTTTTGATAAATTTAGTTCCTTCAGACCCCCATTTCAAGCAAATTTGGAAATTTTTGCTTCCAAGGCTCAAATTGATCCCACAAAATTAGTTCACAAGGGTCATTCTAGGGTCACTTCAGTTCTCTAGATCCCGTTTTGAAGTCAATATTCAGTTTCCTACACCTACGTTTCGGAAATCAGGGCCGCACACCACTACCAAAAAAAAACAACAACAACCAACCACCAGTGTTCCTGCTAAGGCTGTATGGCACGTCATTGGTACATTAACAGGGAAGATTGGTGTCACAGGTTTCTGAGAAAGATGCTTTTTCTTGCTTTTTGGCCAATTTCAACCTCAGCGATGATTTGGCATAAGCACTTCTTTAACTTTGTCAAAATTGGTTGAATTGGCACAAGTTCAAATTCCTTCGCGGGAACACTGGAGCTGTTCCCAAAAAACAGATACTTGTTGAAGACCAGTTGGTACTGGTTACATCATAGGAAGTTTCAAAACCTTGCAAGTTTTGGAATTTCCAGTTCTTCTTAGAATCTATGCATTTCCTATACTTTAGAGAATAACCATTCTATCCACATACTGTAACTTCAAGCAGCAACACTACATCTCAAGTAACCTCTTATCAACAAGATGGCATTCAGGACACAACCCATGCCCCAAAAATGCCTATTTTTTCTCGGTCACCATTTTTTATCTCAATGAAAAATGGTTGTTTTCACCTGTGGTCCTTGACTTCAATTTTTTGACACCACAAGAATGCCAAGCTATGATTCAGAAGTAACATTCAAAAGCAAGATAAGGCTGTAACATTCATGTCATATTGTTAAGGAGCATGAAGTAGCATTACATTGTGTTGATCTTTATATAGCAGAACTACGTGTCTTACTTTATATAACACTGGTTTATAATAGGAGTATGTGCTGGCCTTCATAGTGCACTATGTGCTGACCATAGTTAAAATTTTGGAAAGTACAGATAGGACCAGGCCCATAGCCTAAAAGTTGTTGTGTTTCCTTCAGCGACTGACCCTAAAAATGCGACAAATTAGGTCTTTTTTTTATGTAGGTCCAAATATTAAAAACTCAGCATTTTAGTAGAAAAACTCCTATTTTTAAAAAGTCTTATTCAGCATTATAAACATGTTCCCTATAAAAATAAATGCCCTTCAAAGTTGAAGATAAGCAGCTAGTGAATCCAAAGCTTCAGAAGTCCTCATTCAGTTTATTAAAAAAATCCTTTGGCCCTATATTATACTTAAGTAACAAAATAAAGCAAAGAAATACTGGGCTATTTTCTGAATGTATTAGCCTGTGATTTGAGCATTACTAATGAAACCTGTCCTTTAACACATCATAATTGTCATATTTTCTAATGATACAAGTACAGTAAAATTTGAAATGACAAAATCAAAGATGAAGCAAATCACACCGGGCTTGCTCCAAGGTGAAAACTCACCATCATAATATACCAATCTATTTGCATCAATAAAAGCGGAATAAGCCTAAGGCGTCAACTGCCACATCCAATCTCAAAATGCGTTGTTGAATAGCGCTACTGCGGTGTTATTCATTGTGATATTTCACTTGTTCAGCTTGTTTTTGTAAAATGAATCACAACTTCCTTCCCTTCCTCCCTCGTGTAGGTAATTACCATGCAATTACTTAGATGAAAATGCTATGAAAATAGCTTAGATGCAAACGACAATGATGTGGGTTTTACTAACCACCTCCATCAATGATCTCCTAATATTGACTTGAAAAGACGTTTCTCTTGCTGTTGCTTTCAGATTGGACCCTGGGACTAGCAAATTATGATGAGAGATTGGGATGATGGACCATGGGACTATCAATACAAATGTTGATACTGGGACTACACATAAGAGAGATTGAACGCTGGATGATATGAGACGTTCAATACAAAAATAGACCTTGGGACTACCCATCAAAGAGAGATTTGGATGCTGGACCCTGGAACCATGCTGTCTTATGCGGAGACAAGTTTGCTAGATACACAATGTGCATGTTCTTGGGAGTTGCAGATTCACATAAATTACTTCTGTCCTAGGGTATTTCTGAGTGTGACTTCTACGCTGATCATCATTATTGACGTTTGCCATGGGGGTGCGGAAGGGGCGCGTGCACCCCGGGGGTCTACAATGAAAAAAAAATGGGATAAAGAAATAAAAATGGGAGAACAACGAAAAATGGCGCAGTAGTCCTAATTACTGGTATTAATACATTTGGCGACCTGTCCGATATAGGCAGGTGCCCCTAGCGGCCCCAAGACCCGTCGCCATTTTGGAATAGGATTTATTGCGCACCCCGGGGTACGCAATCCTGGCTACGCACCTAATCATCTATATAGTTATAAGTTGATATCATGTTAGAAAAAATCGAGTACAATTCTAGTACTACATTCCTGAGCAGCACATTTGGAACTAAATGTACTAAAACTGTACTAGAATGATGTTCCAAATGTGCCACTCAGGAATGTTGTACTAGAATTGAACTCAATTGAATGTTGTACTAGAATTGAACTCAATTTTTACCAGGGATATGTTGAGATGTTAAGAGAGATGGTGGTAAATACAACCATCTAGTGCTAGCTAACAGTGCTGGAAATGGATACATTTCTCAAGATAGCAATTAAAATGTCTCCAGATTGATTTTCTCAAAATTTCATACAATGTACACATTACTAATTTCCTCCCAATTTAAAAATTTCCCGTAACCAGGGTCCAAGCTTCTCCATTTTTTCCAGCCGGCTAGTTGGTCAGAATACCTTCCCCAGCAGCTACTCTGTTTATTGTGTGGCTAACGATAACCAGAAATGCCTGTATACGAATGTTTTCTATATCAAACGGGCCTCCAAAATCTACTTTCCTTAATTTCATCCTCTACTGAGAAATCTGAACGCTGTCTTTCCTTAACAATTTCAAGAGACATTATTTTTTGCATTTGCAACATATTCTTAATATAGCATAAGATATCAAATCAGTGTTTGGGTTCATTACAAATATTTTCCAGAGTCATGCCCATGTAGCCTTACCAATCACTCATTCATCCCACCAATAAATACTGCTCACTGTAGCTTCAAAAATCTGTCTCAAGAAAAATAAATATCTCTATCAAGTCTGTGTGCGAGCACATAAGTGTAAAGGATTATTCTGTTTCAAGTGATAGTACTATGACTTCAAAATCTGTCAGTTTACTTCTCACGCGGCCAAGAGTGGTGTGTAAACATAGTAGGCCCTGAGTCTTGGACGAGACCTAGAGACACAGCCTTCAACATCAGCCAACATCAATACTGGGATACCAAGCGTGTTGGGTATCTGGAGGGCATGGTAGGAGAATAATAATAGCGCAATTTCATTAACCATGAACTCCCTTGCTTCTTCAAATAAATTCTACATTTGCCCCTAGGGATCAGACTTGCTGGGAAGAGAGGGATTGATAGGGTGCCCTCATGGCAATGTAATAGTCCGTAAGGGAAGGGGGTCTTCAAAAAAATAAAAAGAAATTGCACACAGAGACATGTCTGCCTGGAATTATTTTTAGCCATACATTTTTTTCTCTATTATCCTTCACTTTAATGTACTCATATTGGGTGTTTTTAAAGAAACTTTACCTACAATATACCCAATTCACTGTTAAAGTGATGTCATAATCTCATAAATTTTCCAGCGATCCAAACTTTTCACATGGATCATGGCATCAATTTAAATTTCCCACTCAAAAAGTATTCAAGTGCCAAAGAGGTGTTATGTAATCACTGTGAACCGCATGAATAGTTTGGACTGGTTGCAGATTATAACAAACTATGAAATAATCATTTTCACAGCAGATTCATGCAGATTGTTTTTTTTTATCTGTGATGAAAAACCTACTGATCACTGTACCACAATCTGTGAAAAAACATCCTAAAAGGTAGGCACATACATGTACCATGTCGGTATACGGCCCTTCCCCTCCCCATGGGTTATAGTAGGAGCATTCAAGTGAGAAATGTGGGTCCCTATGGCTGACCTGACGGAGAGGACAAAGACATACAGAGATATCCTCAAGGGATGAAAATCTTAGAGCACCTAAATCTCTAGTCAACCTGAAAACAGTTACAGGATCTTGTATACACACACAGATGATTCTGAACATATTGAGAAACCGTTTAACACTGCACAGCTACACTAGCCTAGGTTGGATGTTATGAGAACAAAGCTTGGATTAAGGCGAGTACTGAGGCCTGATGCTCAGTCGCCTGGGGGCGCACACACAGAACAGAGCCCCTATGGTTGTTAGTTCATGTGATGTAATATAAATACGGGGTATTTCTGACTGCCAGAGAGATGTACCGATATGTTGGTGTAGCTGACATATGCCACCTTGTATTTACTTGGTAACGATCAAACTAAGACTATTACGATTGGTTACAGGATGTGATGTCCAAGCAAATTGCTGATATGGTTACACAGGGAATCTATAGCGAGACTGATTACGCTCAATTTATACGTATCATCTCTGCAATTGCTAACTGACCTACTTGTAATCAAATCCTATTGATTTGCAGTTCTTTTTGTCAATTTCTTTTTTTTTTTTTACAAAGGCAATGATCAAAAATTAATATCATCAAAAATCAAAACCTAAAGAGAATGAGAAATCCATTATAAGCTTAATTTGATACATTACTAGATGTAAGCTTATACCTTGCTATTTGGATGACACTAATGAGTCCTACATAAAAAAAAGTTCAAAAAAATGCAATCTGTGTCCTTGTATTACAAAAATTTATACAAGCTTATATCAATATCTATATGTGACCTAAACTTTTTTTTTTCAAATAAGCATTTCCTTCTGTCACTTTAAAATAATGGTTTAAATTTGTCCTCTTGTAATTTACAAAACTTGATACCACAAAACACTCAGCCTCAAAGAAGGTAACATTTCAGAAAATATAGCTTTTGCCCAGAGCTGTCCATCAACCTCTGCAGCACTATCAAAGGCAGGCTGTGCACACTGCCTGAGGATGTTGCTGGTCCATGGAAGGGAAGATCAGGGGAACAATATAATTCTATAAAATTAGCACTAATTGTGCAACCAATAACAAAAAGTCCCAATGGCACATATTGAAGGCCCATTGGGTTCTTGCATATAACACAGTCTACTGATGACCATGATCACCATTTCAAACCAAAGTATCCTGTCCCAACTCTCTGCAGCACCCTGTTTCAGGCATTCTGTCCCGATATAAGCTTGCAACCATCCGTCATGAAATAATGCAATCAATACGATCACATTCACATTTCAAACTTACATCACCCAACAATCCATCATCTCATATTCATACATCCACTAGTCCTCTAATCTGTTATAAAGTTATCAATATCAAAATCAGATGGCCAAAGCTACAAAGTTAAGAACAATACCAGATTTTAATTAGCAGTTCTAATTTAATGCTTCAAAGCACATTTTGATCATGAGTAAACCATAGATCTACATCTATCTAATCAAGCCAGCAAGCTTAGAACAAAAACATTCTAGAATCACTTATCTTTCATTATCCAAACTATCAACAACAGTATCACATACTGAAACCAATCAATCATCTTATAATTCATAATTAACTCAATTTATCGCGATATAATAGAAAAATGTGTTAAGCCAAAATGGCTCGTCTTGATTTCTTATTTAATGAATCAAATATCCAGATTTAATATCATGTTAGCTTGGCTATGACATAGAGTAGTGTTAAAGCGTACACCAATGCGGCGTTCCCAATGGGCATGTCACAGCCTGAAACGGATCCCTTAAGCAACACTGCCACATCTCTAGGGCTGAAGCCACCACTTTGATAGATTAATTGGTCTTCTGATGTATCAATTAACTGATTAATCAGCCATGCATTGTAACCATAACTTAACGACTCCTGGGACAATACCGATTCTTTTCATCTTAGGACGTGTCTTAACACATAGACATTGTGTTCTTATAGATTGATACACGTCGGTGTCGGACATCGGCGAGATATTTCGCATCTTTCTTGATCAGATGTGATTTTAATTAGACTAATGATGGCAGTAAAACTTACACTTGATTATGAATATTGGATTGAATGTTAAGTTAAACGCTCAGCAGCTTTTGTGTCTGACAATGATAGCATTACCATTTGACTACAACACTCAATGCAAGTGAATGATCACTACCGAGGCAACAGATGGGGTGAAATTTGGTAAAAAGCCTCCAATTGGTAACATTTTTAGATATAAATGGAATAAATTGTGATAATAATAGCACTAAGTGAGATAAGATACCATTCATTATTGCAATACTGCCAAGTGCATTGTTCCTTAAAGTGGTTCAAAGTGGGACTATGATCGTTACTTGAAATATGGGAAAGGAAAACTGTGACAGTTTCTTATTTCAGTAACGTTAGTGGTGATCATTAACCCCGTTATAATTGCAAACTCCAAAATATGATTGCTAAATTGTTAAAAATTCTCGCTATTTAGCGATCATTTTTGGAGTTAGCGATCAAAACAGGGTTAGCAACCATCACTAAATGTTAATGAAATCGACCCCAGATCTACAGTTGCTAAGACACCCTCTTCATGGTGGGTATGTCCAAATTTAAAAATAAAAACATATAGCCCAGTGTATGCTAAAAACGATAGCTCTTCAAATAGTGGTAATCTTTCATGTGAAACAAAATTTGGACTGGGTCCCTTTAAACTAACAGTAAAGAAATAGCCAGCAATGATTCAGAAGGCATACATATGTCTTTATCAGTGATAACATCATTGGTAGTGTAAATGTAATACTTGCATGTTTATTTACACGCAAGTTGATATTAAAACCCAAAACTGATTCACAATCACACACGCACCTTGAAAATCGTCTAAGCGACTGGCCCGGCAGAACTGATTTCCATGCCTTGTACCGCCACAGGCGCATTTCATCTTTCTGTTATCAGATTGGTATCACGCTTTGCTACATAATTGAACAATCCCGAGCTTCCTTGCTAAACAAGGGGAAAATGAGGAAATCTCAGGCAAAGTTTGAATTAATAAAATTGTGCTGTAAACTTGATAATTTGTTTAGCCCAAGGTGGGGATCAGTGTGAGTCAATGGTATCATTTTACCTATCTTAGAATTTGATGTGAAAAGAAAACTTCTGGATTTTTGACTATTTAAAAACAATTACACAGGGTTTGATAAAAGTGGTGCAAATTTTGAAAACAAACTGCTTTATTCTATTAGACTAGAGATTACTTGTACAACATGGTGATGTATAGAGCATTGGACTTGTACATGAAAGAGTGTGGGTTCAAGCCTTAGTACTGCCACCTGTGTATTGAACCTTTGCAGGATATTTTTATAATTTGAAAACCACTGATGTAGACATGAAAGACATCAAAAGTTGTTTGTTGTAAACAAAAAATGGATATGGCTTTTAATTAAAAATTAAAAGCTTTTGAAGAATGACCTAGAAATAAAAGAATGCTTGGTCTTGGCTTAGTCTATGGGTTATCTGTAGTCATTTATCTTCTATCTTTTGAGCTAAGACCACGATCTTCAAATATAAATATTAGCAGAATTCACCCCAAAACTTCCGAATCTTTAAAGTTGATAAGGCCCATTTTTAATGTCATTTTGAACACAGGAAAAACCATGATACCAATGACAAACTTACTTGAAGTTATTCCATCAAAATTAAAATTAAAAACTATTGTTATCTTCAGATGACATAAATAAATAGAAATACATATTTAGAATCCTTGAAAGGTATATATGACAAGAAGGTGCCAACTGGGATCAATTTTGATAACAATTTAATGAGCATGTTCATCACACTAAGTCATTTTTCACATCTCTTTAATAACACAAAATGCCAGTCCAATCCCCTCCAATATTAATACAAAATAAATATCACACATGCTTCATAAAAAGCGATTTATTGAATATCATATCTGTTTTTATTCTACTACAACTGAAAAGATAGAAAGGAAAAAAAAATCTCCTTCAACGGGGTTAGAGTGATAATTCTTACTCCCTGCAGCCACAGTGAATTCTCTATGCAAAAACACACACATACATATGAAAAAAGATGATAAATAAAACCTCACATAAGCCTGGGCCTTAGGATGGCTAGCCTTACTGCATCCAGAAACACTATCTGTAAGACACGGTGCTTTGCCCGTATTATGAGTTAATATTTGCCATGGGACTTGAGATTTATGCTGCAAATCCTTTTATAGGTAAGAAAACAGCTAGAAGGCTGTACCCGAGTCTTGACAATCTCTCCACAATCTCACGTCAGGTAGTGTACTGCTATGCGGCTGATAAATTTTGATATAAAGCAGAAAATCTGTAAAGCTGTCTGTAAGCTTACTACCAAAATGCTACTTTTATCTTAATCCTCTATGTACTATTGACATACATATATATTTATATAATAGAAATTTTCCTTGTTAGTTGGAAAATAAGCTTACCTGTATATCCAATTACGTCACAATTTTTGAAAATAGCTAAAAACAAAATTTGTCTTGGCCAAATTACCTATAAAATATATAACTGTTCCAGAAATTCTAGAAAAGGCATGTTAACCAATGACCAAGTAGGTGTCATTTCTCATGGGTTAATGAAAAATTCTTGAAATAAAAAGATGCAGATTCTAACTCCTGGACTTGTAAGCTTACTCAATACAACAAGCAATTAGCATCCATTATGCTCAAATTCTGCTTTCTTATGCTGATAGCACAAATGTCTATTTCTACATTTTACCCCATTTTCAAATTCATTTTGACCCATTAAAGACCACACCTAACTTCTTAGGGCTTGATTTAGTTGTTTAAATTCTGCATTCTCTTCATTTCATAACAAATAAAGTTTGTGTGTCTTCAGCCTACAATGCCTACCCCATTTATAACTTTTAACATTATATTCCTCTTAATTCTAATCAAATTCTCAGTACTTTTCCTAGTAAAGCAACCTTATGTGTAGAATCAAGTTTATACATGCACATTTGAATCTTGTTTTATCATCATCAAAATCTAATGAAGCGTTGATACACAGCCTCATTTATACTTGTAGAAACCACAACTTTTAAATTTGAAAAATATTTAATTAATAATAGGTATTTTGCTCACACACCAAGCAAAGACGTGGTTCCAAACTTGTCGACAATTATACATCTGTAAATCTTGTTAGAATTCCCCTCTTTATTGCAAAAACTTGAGCAAACCAAAACCACGGCACGTGCTGGGAGCCAAATTATCCAGCTTACTCCATGAATCGTATGATATGATATAAAAATGTAGCCTAGTGTTCACATTACATGCTTGCCAATGTTACCAAACAAGTCACTAGGTTCTAACAAGATTACGGGTCGGTTAACTTCGTTATCTGGCTAGAAGCTAGTACAAGCGCACAAGAAAGGAATTAATTTGTACTGCCTTACGTACTACTTGTAATTACAGAAATCAGGATTAAGGCATTTTTCTCAGCGGTTTAAATGACAGATGGCGAAGCAGTACTCCAATTGTCAGCCAAGTCTGTAATCATAACAACCAGTTGGAGTTATAGAAACTTTGTCCTCTGGCTACTAAGATATTTTTTGTGGTATCAATTTTATGTCTGATCAATGCAGGCTATTGAACAGTTTGAAGTTAATGATTTGCACAAAAATGAGATGGGTTGATGCCTATTGAGTTCCACTGTCAAAGCACAGCAAGGTGTGTTAAGTTTATTACACAGATAAAACATACAAGAATTGTTTTATCAGATATTTTATTGACACAATGCGGAGCAAAGATCGCTGGGCCTGTTGATGAGATTTAGAAATCAAGCAATTTGGACCGCAAACATTGGAATGGGATGGATGTATTGATTTAATATTAAAGCCACCTAAATGGTTAATTACACACTCACAAGCAGCCTACATAAAGCTTGAATACATCTTTTGGACCCAAAATTCCACACCTCCACAATACTCTCAAATTGAGAGAACCGAACACATCATGAATAAAAACATGTATCCAAAATATAACTGTGTTAACATCATGATCATAGGACTTTACCAAGCGCATGAAAATCTCACCACAAAAATTATTTCCACATGAATTCAATCCACATATCAATATTTCTGGGGGCAAATCTGATCAAATCAAATCATCTATGACAAATGTGGTGAAATCGCAGTATTCTCTACCACAGTCATGGGAACCCCTATGGTGTGAATACTAATTTGTTTATTTATTTAAAATTTCCCATGCTTTTCAGAATTATTTTTTCTCATTAAAACCAACTGTTTTTATACCAATATTTACACGTATACATATTGTGTGCGACTACAGCGAGCACATTTAAATACCATTTCAGATCCTTGCACTGAAAATACATGAGTGATCACTTGGAGTAAATAATAGATATTAACCAGTAATTTTGAATGTTTCTAGAAAATCTCAGAAACAAAATTGGGTGATTTAAACTGATATTGATTACATTTATTTCATTTTAATCTAAATCATACCCATTTAGATAATTGCAATTTTGACAGTAGCAGGACATTTCAAGACCAAATCAAATCTTTAATTTCCTTAAATGCTTTTACTCAAATTGAAACATGTGGAAAAAGATATGATATCTAGCCGTCTGGATTTGAAGATTGTGCCTGGTGAAGTTAATTTGCTAATTGAATCAGCGATTTAATCCATTTATTTACACCTTGTTTGGTTGCAATTCTAGCATGTATATACACTTTTGTTTCAATGATACATGTATACATATCAATAGAGCAATAACATGCATATTTTAGATAATATTTGTATACATTTTTACTGACAGAGTGCACACCATCATAGCAGATTACTACTATTTTTATTCTACAACAGAATTTAATCTTTCTATACTTTTAACAATTTGGAAAAAAATTAAATGACGATTTTTTTTTTTGGGACAGCTCGCTAGTCCGACGGCTTGCTAGTTCGATTAATAGAAAATGCTTGCTAGTCCGAATATTCAAAACAGCTCGCCAGTCCGAATTACAATAACAGCTCGCTAGTTCAAATTTCAAAACAGGCTTGCTAATCCAAATTTTAAAAACAGCTCGCTAGAAATAATAATTATGTGCATATTTTCTATTACAGTTTTTCAAAATTTCGAACTGGCGAGCCGTCTTTAAAATTCGGACTAGGAAGCTGTTTTTAAAATTCTAACCGATGATCCTATTTTCATATTCGGACTAACGAACCTTCGGACTAGAGAGTTGTTTTTTCGGACTAGCGAGTCTTTTTTCACGGTTTTATTTCCCCATTGAATTAAGTGTTCGGACTGGTGAGCGGACCCTATTTTTAAAAATTCTACCATACAATGGTTTGAAAATAATTTTACAAGAAAGATTCTATTCCCCTGCAGCTCCACAATGCACTTGGGTATACACATAATAATATATTTGGTTGCAATGGGTATGGAACTTCGGAAGCTCTCTATGAACAAAATAATATATTAAATATCAAAAATATCAAACATAAGTCAATTAATTGGTTTAAAAAATATCAAATGTTAGTTTTTAAAATTAACTTACATGTTAACACGTTATCCTCATTTGTTAAAAGAAGCCCCCTATTCTGAGCTAATTACTAACACAAATCTCAAAACACATGTAACTTGCTTAATGACTTCATTCTAAAAAGAAATCAGTTAATAAACAAATAAATCATTTAGTATTATCTATGTCATAGCTAACAATGGCATCAAATCATGGCATCAATGAAAATTCCGCACATATCTCGCCATGCCATTGTCACTAACACATAGGTGACAGTATGCATTTCTTGCTAGTAAAATCAAGTATTTTTCTTGCGGTTCATGACAGATATGGGGAGACTAATGATGAATTTACCACCTCAATAACAATAGCGTGATACTCGCATGATAGATGATAGCGAATGACATGACAATGGATAACTTGAGGCTTAGCTCCGTATATTCTCCCACTATTATACATATCTACTGTAAGCTTAACAATTACCTCATAAAATGTAGATGAGAACATTTTGTATGACATGTGTAATAATTCATTGCAAGTTCAAAGCTAAGCTTGTCTTGAAGGAATATTATGCTTTCTTTTGTATGTCTTAAATGTTTTATGCCATGAAACATGTATACCAGGCCCAATTTCAATGTTAAACAAATACTTTATGTACTTTGAAAAAGAAGAAATATCTTTGGAAAATACAGGGTGATTCAAAAGTTTTTAATGTTATGAAACATATACAAGGCCCAATTTCAATGTAAAAACAAATACTTTGTATACTTTCAAAGAAATGTAATATCTTGGGAAAATACAGGGTGGTTCAAAAGTTTTTATAGTTACGAAACATATACAAGACCCAATTTCAATGTTAAACAAATTTTTTGTATACTTTGAAAGAAAAGAAATATCTTTGGAAAATAAAAGGTGTGGTTCAAAATTTTTTGTAGTAAACAAACATGTACAAGGTACAATTTCAATGTTTAACAAATACTTTGTAATCGGAGACAAAAGAAAAATCTTTGGCAAGTCAAAATCCTTTAAATTCTATATGTGGTTTGTCATTTTTCAATGTTTGTATTGTAGAAAACCGATTTGTCAAAAACATGTAATTCTTGTCAGAGCAAACTACTTTATCCCAGCCTACCTGTACCTACATAGATACACACACAGATAACACAAAATTTGTCAATGCAGACATCTTATGATGTAAAAGTTACATTACAAGATGTCTATAAATGTACACACTTTCTTAATTAATCAAAAATGATTTTATGAAATAAATTAATCAAAATACTATCAGGTTCCCACTGTAACATAAATCTTCATTTTGAAAAAAGAATAGAATTTTTTTTTCTTTTACTTCTTCACAGAGTTATTACTGATAGATATTCACTATATTCTATACAAATATTAGATTAATATGGGTCAATGTACACTAGTCAGTACAAGGCAGGTTTTGATTGTTTATATTTAGACCAATTTAACCTACATAATACAAAGAGGTACACTCAAAGCTGACTTATGCAATATTATTTGTCTGATTAAACTCAAGAATCTAATATTATTTGTCTGATTAAACTCAAGAATCTATCAAGAAAATTGTGTCAATATAGACAAATGCAATTCCATCCATATTTGTGTACAGTATGTTAAAAGAATTGTGTTTTGTATTAGAACATTTAAAGATTTTTATAAACTGTTTCATTTCCCAAAAGCTGATCAGATATCAGAATCAATGAACAATAGATGGCGCTATAGCACTTCCAAGCACTGTGTACAACCAGTCCAGTACTGTATAGCAAACTGCAGGGTAACGCTTATGCCTGGATCTATAGATTATAAAACATGCTGACAGTAGCAATGTCCTTGGCATTGACAAAGACAAAATCCATCACACAAAGTCAAAGATTCTGAACTTGGCAATCAGCTTTTGACCTGCCAAATATAAAACTTTTCACTTGGTGCACTAATATTGATCAATCATTTTAACACTCAATTAGGCTTATAGTTTTGCACATTTGTACCTGGGAGCAGTGTATTTTTTCTTAAACTTCTGTCCTTTTGATATATTTCACTGTAAATGCTCAAAAGAGATCTACAAAAAAAATCCAGTGTAAGGTATTCTTAATTGTGTTATCATCTCGATGAATGTGGGCTAGTAATTAAAATTAATAAAACATGGTTATGACAGTTACCAGGGAAAGTTAACAAAATGAGAATAAGATTCCAACAATAAAAATGAGCATAAAATATTTCATGTGATTTTCCCCAAGTCTTGTAGTTTTTATATTGTCTGAAATTGATTTTATGACAAAAGAGTCATATAGAATATTACTTTACAATTTTTAACATTTTCTGAAGTTTATTTAACTTTTTAAATTTCACAAGATATATACCTCTTTGACAAAATTGCCTTTGAACATCGGGGTTCAAAGTCGCCATATGTAAATAAAATCTTCAGGGAAATAAGTGAAATTAGACATTCATTTTAAAAGCACAGAGTCTGAGACAATGGCATAGCAATGGTCACTCTGCGACCAGCAATCGGCACATGCATCTGTTCTATGTTTAATCTGCAGTAATGAATCTGTATGCTTAACAAACATTGAAGAAATTGGCTGAATTGGTCATAGTCCAAAATAGCCTGTAGCTTAATAGTCCTTATAGTTGCTAAACCTTCGTTTTTCTACTATGTTTCTTTGTCACGCTCAAACTGTCACTCCAAGCTATCATCCACAAACCCCCTTCAGGGCAAAACTGTTGAATTCAACACCATTGTCTTTACAATGCTAAACAAGTCGGCAGAGAAGTTCATACAAGTCAAATTTTCAGGCAGCTATGTAGTCTGTCTAAGTAATGCAAAATTCTCAAAAACACAAAATATTTGTGAGTTATTGAGGTATAGAATATTGTATAATAATAAGTTAACCGACATTTAAAGTCAGACTAAGCAAACATAAAGGGCAACCAAGTTGATCCAAGGTGCTTGTCCTGTCGGTTTGTGAACCTTTTCTATCCAATAAAGAAAACACTTTATTGTCGCAATATGACGCTCTGGTTACCTGCTAAACTGTAGCTTGATCCCTGTAAGCTGTGTTTAGAGTTAAACTTTTTGAAAAGCGACAAAACATTCTCCTTTATGAAATCAAATTGAGACCTGTTTATAGCCCGTTGGCTCATAAACTAGTCTATTATAGTTTGCCCCAAATTGGTTATAGATATATTGTAATAAATAGAGCTAATGACCAAAAACGGTCTAAAAATGAAGCACTATTTTGATAAAATTATGTGGATTTAAGATAATCTTGCTTTCAAACTATATAAAGTCGGAGTGATATATGATACCATATAGATGAATTTCTCCACAGTTGCCTTATACCAACGCTTGATTCTCCTATATCAATGCTTGTACCAACACCATTAGCTGCCAACCGCTATTTCTGTAGGAGCCCATTAGTTATCTTTATAGTCAATATTATATGACGAACCATCTCTGTAAATGCATTTAAGCTATTAAATTGAATCACAGCTATGGAAAAGGTTTTTTCTAAGATTCAAGATAACTGTTACAGGAGAATATAGAAAATAATAACTCCTTTTACACTCTTCCACAAAAAAAAAATCAATTCAAAATTTAAAAGAAGCTTTATTTTAAAATCTGAGAATTTGAGAAAAACTATCTTCTTAAATTCATTTTAGCTACAACATTGAATCAGAGATGGTGAGGGGTTTGCCAAGATTATTGTTGCAACAGAATGTTGAAAATAACAAATCCATATCACAAGAAAACTTGAATAGCTATATCAATGCAAAGAATTGATCAACTTTGATATTCAATATCAACAGCCTGGCTAATGCCAATGTGCCCATAGTCCTTATTTTTGACATACTAATTGCTACCAAATAAATAAAGATTTTGGTGTCATAGACTAAGCAAAAACTTTAATGATTGCCTTCATTGGCTATCATTTAAAGGTGGTTGGACAAGTTCTGCATCAACTAAAACTTTTTTCCCATTTTTTTAAAATTTTTACATCAATACTGGAAGCACACAATGTTTGATTGTCACATTCACCACTACACATCAAAATATTTGGATTCTTTACATTATTAATCATCGTTGTCAACAACGAAAATACTGCTTCTTAAAGTTAGAATCTTAAAATTGGCTTATTAGCAGATTCAATGGAAAATTGAAACTTCTTTTACTAATCTGCCATCTATAAAGTAAAAGCCATGTTTGATAATGAAATTTAACAAACTTCCTGACCAATTGCATTAATACATACTTTTTCAAAGAATAGTCTCATACCCAAGGTCAATATGCAAAACAAAATGATACCTTTTGACGTTTCTGAAAGTGTTGATCAAAATTTTCTCATTATTGGTACTTCACAGTAAAGGCGAAATCATACTCGGCCTCCAAACAAAATTTTTCCTACAAA
>JXSR01S009483.1:64879-75711 GCA_000969725.1 Ophiothrix spiculata
ATATTGCAATAAATCCTTTTAAGAAAAAACAAACCTTGTTAGGGTATTTTTAAAAGCCTTTTTCATGGATGTGTGTAGTACCTGTATAGGTATGCAGCACCCAAAGGTGGACCATTGGCATTAGGGTCCAATGGTTTACCCAACTTCATAACAACAGAGGAATTCGAGTAAGAGAATAAAAGATAACATTTACTGTGGGGACACCCATCTCTCAAAATAATGTACGCCCATCCATTATGAGATGAAAGATAACTGGTAAAACAGTAAATTGAATTTTTATTTCTCATTAATAGATACAAATTTGAGTGATTTACCAAGAATTATATATATTCATTGCCAAAAAACAATAAACATCATTGGGGAAAAGGTAATCCATATTCAACCATGAAATATTCCAAATCCAGTAAAGCTTTCACGTCCGATATGTACGTATATCTACATGGCACTGTGATTTTCAATGCACGGCTTCACTGCGTTTAACGATGAACGTACTGTAATGTTTTGTCTCATAGTGGATAGCCGAAATCCTTATAAGATGAATAAGAATAAGAAAACAAGAAGTGGTTTGATAAGAGCTCAAATCCAGGACCTTTGTGTACTTATATGGACCCTATATTCTACCTACTCATCCACGCTTTCCTCAAAGTGCCTTCCCCACCCCCAGTCCAGCGGGCCAGTCTTTAGATCGGAACTAACTGATAGGAATATAGCTAGGCTTGCTAATTGAGTCCAATCCATTAGTGTAATGTAGAGTGTAAATAAGATGCATATCTAAGCCAATTAAAATCGCACCTTATGAGGTCTGTATGAAAACTGATGCTAGCCGCAGTGTAGTGTTGCTATTATTTGGACAACTCATTTCTAAGTGTGTGTTTCATCTCAGGTAGTTGAAAATATGAAATTAAAAGATGAGAACTAACTTTTAAGTGTCTCATATCAGGCCTATTAAGGAAAATTATCCTGCTGAATATCTTCTATAGATATATTATCAAAGGTAAAACCTAGGAGAATGTTTCTGAGCATTTCAAGTATAGTTACAAGTTACCAAGATAGTGTTAGAAAACTCTGGCGGCCATGAAGCTCTTCCAGGGAACATGCTTGAATAAGTCTAGCTCTCTTCCCTATAAAAGACTGATGGTAGTGGATTCACATCCCGGGGGGGGTACTTAGTACAAAAGTGGTTATGGGGACGTGCCGCAAATTCGGGTAGCAAAATCAGGCTCTCTGGTATTTCAATCGGTCCTTTTTCTTCCCAAAATGTGGTATTTTGATGGGTCACTTTTCAAAAATTTCCAAAATTTTCGCCAAATGGCGCAAATTTGGACATTTCTTCACAAAACTTTAGCCAAAATAGCGCAAATTTGGGCGAAAAAAATGCAATTTTTGATCAAACTTGACTCAAAATTTGGAAGATTTGGTATATGGATGGGTCCCTTTTTCTTGAAAATTGGTATTTGGATGGGTGGCTTTTCAAATTTCCCTGCGGCACGTCCCTACCCAAACCAAACTTGAGTACCCCCCCCGGATTCACATTTCTGCTTCTTGAGATAAAATGAAATGTTAGGCATTTCACAGTTAGAATCGTATTAAATGGGAAATAAATGGTCAATTCATGCAAAATTTGCTCAAATATTCAAATTATTCCGAGCAATGATAAAAATTTGAAGTACAGATATGAATATTCACAAAACCCTTGAAATTAAATGAAGTACTCTAAAATCTCAATATATAGCGCATTTTCCCAGTTTTTGTAATGCATTATCCTTTTTTACGAGGTATAAAATGTGACAAAATATTGTCGCCACTACTGATTGTCGCTTCTGATTTATGACGAATGTGACTTTTATTTTATAATGTTAAACGAATTGTGTTGTGGTGATGACCATGTATAGGAGCAAAACATGGTGCGCACTATATTGAAATTCTGAAGTAAGATATGTTTATCCTCTTACAAAAAATACATCATGAATTCTCCCTCCCTCCCTCATGATCAATTTCAGTGTACAATATATACTAGGGTCTATTTTGTCCAAAAGTCAGGCCACATTTTTGGTGTCAATTATTTCTCCCATTTGTATAGGGTCAGTGTCTTTCTACTTATTGTAATATATTGTAATATATGTACTATGATGAGCTATTAAAGTTGGCTTTTAAAACCGATTCATCCTTGGCAATGATGAAACTCCCAATCAAACTCATCAAGTCCAATACCGCGCTACGGGGCATAAGTGGTATTTACCAGCCTAATGTCCTTCCTGAATACAACGAAGCACCACCTTAAATAATTACATACACGCGATATCGTAAACGACGCTGAGCCAATATTGCGTGCATTATATTGACAGTACCTAATGAAATGATGAATGAGTGAGCTCCATGAAATTACTGTAAATATAGTCATTTTAATAATTTGGCAATCTTCTCCGTCCGTCCAAGAGAAATCAGGACCTGGATGGTTGGTATGACCTTGGGGCATATTTTAGTGGTTTTAAAAAACAAGGCACTGGAGATGTAAGCTTAATCAATGTGGTTGGTAATTACAATGTTATAATTACGAGATCAGGCAAAACTGCCTTGATTGGGAACCTGTGGTTTGAAACGTGCTGTAATGAGTAGTTTTGGTGGTAGCCGTAAGTCACACCAGTTACCCCACTCCCATGGTTGAGATTTTGGAAACCTATGGCATGAGAAAATTACAAGATTTTAAATCATGACTCATCATATTAAGCAATTTTGGGGTTTGGAAAAAGCACAAAATAACAGATATGAGAGTAATTTTATCCACATGCACAGCGGCAAATACATAATTGATTTTTATGAAGCATATATTGTGTTATCTAGAAAAACTTTACGTCCTACCCAAAATGTTAGGGCTTGCATTGTAAGGTTCTCATCTACAAATACAAAAAGTAGCCTACCAGTCTGATAATATTATATATAGGACCTAAATCTATAAACTGAAAAATTGAAGGGAAAAAAACCCCAATTTGTTTCATGTTCTAACAGTTGAGATGTGAAATAAGCCATCCATATACTTCTATGGTTATATCGCTTAACAAGCTGAATCTGAACACTGAATTGTAACGGTTTATTTCCTCACACAAAGGTTTAATTAGCAAGTATTAATTATTAAAAAAGTCATTGACTGTAATAAAGAAGACAGGCAAGGCAGAGCATAGACCCGCAGTGGTTTGCAGATGAATAGCATTTTCAACACTTGTGGTCACAGGGAAGTGAACCAAAACAAAAGAGTATATATTTTTTTAATTAGAACTTACAGTTTTTGACAATTTCTAACATGTTCTTGAAAAAAAGATTCTGGGGAAAAATGTCAAAACACACAGCTTTTAGCGACTCTTAACATGTTATTCTAACAAGATTCTGGAATACAATTCAAACAAACCTTAATCATGATCCAAAGTCTTCTATCATTTACAAGCCTTTAATTTCTTCTAATATGAGCCCACATCTTTTTATAACTCCTAACTTATTAAAACATGATTCTGAAAAACAACTTAACCTTTGATCTTCATCCAAAGTCTTTTGACTTTTAACAATTACAACCCTATCTTTTGAGTTTTCATTCTTTAATAGACTTACAAATTTGTCAGATACAAACTGAAAAATTGACAAAAAAAACCCCATTTCTTTCATGTTCTAACAGTTGAGATGTAAAATAAAACATCCATATACTTCTATGGCTATATGGCTTACCAAGCTGAATCTCAACACTGAATTGTAACGGTTTATTTATTCACACAAAGGCTTAATTAGCAAGTATTAATTATTAAATAAGTCATAAGAAGTAAAAGTTTGGATGGATCTTAAATGCTGTACAAATATTTGAACATAACACAAATAAAGGAATAATTTAAAAAAGACAAAATTAATCTAAAAACTTGACCTCATAATTAAAGAATATAAAAAACGCTGTAACTTCTGATCCCCAGAACAACAGAAACCACAGACAATTTAATAAAAGAATCATTAAATAATGCATTGTCTTCTAGAGTAACATTGATAACGGCCGTAACTTAATCATGTGTATCATCATAGTATTGTTTTGATTCAATTGACGACGGTCTCGCAATCCCAGCGTCGACAACATTAATATATACAATAATTCATTTATCTACAAATAATGGATATACTCTGATCACATGCTCGTTTCAACTCAATGAGTACACTGGTTTATTAATTTATTACTGTATAAGATTTAATTTGCCATTGCTGTAACCTTGACTTTTGTGCTTTTTCCTGAAAAAAAAAATTTGAAGCATTTTGATCTAGAGGTCTCATCTTTGAGGGATTCTTATTTTTTTTCTGAACAGATACCCTTAATAAGTCGTTCTATCAATTCAATAGATGTTAAAGGCTAATCCATGACCCATCAACCGATCATCTTTATCAGGGGTGTGAGAGGCCAGTTGACAAAAATGAGGAAAAGCGTCAGGAAAAAGGTCAACAACGGGCTGAAAATGAATAAAAAAGCTGAAATTTTTAACACAAGAAAAATTTCAAAAACGAGGAAATCAACTGAAAAGAGGAACTCTCACACCCCTGCTATATGAAAATATAGACTTTTAGCAAATAAAATCATAGACTGATATCTGCTACAAATATTTACGCCTCCGTGGCCGAGTGGTTAGATCTCCGGACTTATGATTCTATGCTTTAATAGATTTGTGGGTTCGAACCCCGCCTAATCCACTTGACTGCAAAACGGCGAAAAGTAAAATTGTTCCGTCTACTCAGATCTTTCAGGTAATGACTGATTTCCCTAGACGTAAAACGTTGTTTGTAAATAAAAATTGGTATCGTACCCCTGGGGCTCAGGGAAGAACAGAGGCTACATGATAGAATCTGACTGAGTTACCCAGGTTAAATAAGAAAAAAACAAACAAACAAAATATCAAACCTTTCTTGCAGATTTGTTTTTTCATTGTTCGGGAAAAAAAGAAAGTGTACAACTTTCTAATCATGGTCTGAGCAAGAAAATTTAATTACAATACAGCTAGTCTATAGAAATATCTAAATAGTTGTAAAGGCTGAACCAAAACAATTTTTTGTTATATGCTTAACTTGACGGCAAATGATCATAATTAAGTGAATTTTTTTGCATTTCTTTGATTTCAATCATCTTTTTAGGTACATAGAAAAGAGATGAGGTTTTAATCACATCAGGATTATGAATTGCACCTTTAACAACTAGTTTTTAAGATTACAGAATAATGATTTGAAATCATAACTTACCTGTGGTGATAAATGGTGATATGATCAGAATTCAGCAGCACATGTAGGAAAGAAAACACAGAAGACAATTTGTTAGTGCATACATGTAACATCTCATTAAGGATATCAGAACAATAATAACCATCACTCAAAGCACCTTTTCAAATCATACAATAATATTATGATAAACAAACAAACAAAAAACACCCTGATAAAGAAGAATAATTACATCTTAAGTGTACAACAGAAGTACTGGTACCAAAATGTGACTTCTAACTACAAATGGACGGGGTCTGCTCGCTAGTCCGACGACTCGCTAGTCCGAAAGCTCGCTAGTCCGAAACGGTATTCAATAGAGAAAATATAACCTTGAAAAAGGCTCGCTAGTCCGAAGAAAATAGCTCGCTAGTCCGAAGGTTCGCTAGTCCGAATATGAAAATAGGCTTGTTAGTCCGAATTTTAAAAGCAACTGGCTAGTCCGAATGTTAAAAACAGCTCGCCAGTCTGAATTTAAATAACAGCTTGCTAGTCCGAATTTCAAAATAGGCTCGCTAGTCCGAATACTGAAATAGGCTCGCTAGTCCGAATATTGAAAACAGCTCGCTAATCCGAATTTTGAAAAACTGTAATAGAAATATGCACACATTTTGTCATATTCGGACTAGTGAGCTGTTTTTAAAATTCGGACTAGCGAGCCTATTTTGAAATTCGGACTAGCGAGCCTATCTTAAAATTCGGACAAGCGAGCTGTTATTTAAATTCGGACAGGCGAGCCGTTTTTAAAATTCGAACTAGCGAGCTTTTTTCATTTTTCGGACTGGCGAGCCTATATTAAAATTCGGACTAGCGAGCTGTCGGACTAGTAAGCCGTTGGACTAGCGAGCTTTCGGACTAGCAAGCCGTTGGACTAGCGAGCTTTCGGACTAGCGAGTTGTCCCCAAATGGACTGTATAAGTAACACATAATCCATAAATGTGATGAATTTAACATTTTGAGGGACTATCTTGTCAGAAATAGTCTCAAAACTTGTACTTAACAAGTTACAGTCTTATAAACTAGGTTTCTGGGACATAACACTTCAGTTATCTATATTTATACTAAATGAATATCCCAAGGCATCGCGTGATCGAATAGTGCAGAAGGAAAACTCATAAAAACAAACTTTGAATTTTGATCATGTGGTGAATGGTAACCATTTCAAAATATGATATTAGTTTCATTCTTTCATACTTAAATTGAAGAAACGATTGTGGAATTGAAGAAACAATTCCACAATCTCCCTCCATAAAATCTCAACCCTCCCTATCTTACCATGATAACAACTGATGTCAATACATGTACAGTAAATACAGCTATTTGTGCTTAGGAAACAAATCTATAAACTGATTTATTACTAATCCGACAAGTGTTCCGTGCATCTGAATACCTTTACGAATACACCAATTCTTTGGAGGGAATGCAGATTCAGGTTCAAGATCATCTTTTTTCCCAGAAGCTTAAGTTATGATATGATTACAATGAGGAACCCCTGGGACTGCTATCAGTGAAGTTGCTTGTATGTAGTGCAGGCATGGGACCGCTATCAGTGTACTTGCTAATATGTAGTGCAGGCATGCAGCGGCACGTACATTCACTCCATGCCTCTTCACGTAGCTCGCTACTCGACTCATTTCAACTTCCATCTTGTATTGATTATTTATTTTTATCACTTAATAAGATGCTAAATTGTGCTCAAAGACATGTGAACTATTTCAAATATATGACACTTTTAACCAAGCTGGGAAGACTACAACAAATGTAATTCAATTTAGGAATATTTAACTTTAAAGTAGTGCAAATTATGCGGATAAAACAAGATACATATTCAGTTATGACTTGGAATACATGTATGTACTGTACTTCTTAGTTATATTTAATCCAATTTCTCACAACTTCCATGTAAAGCACATACAACCATGAATATTTGTGTGCTATTTCTTCCCTGCCTCTTCTAGTCTTCCATGCAATTGACTTCATTTTAGGCTCCGGGATAACTAGATACATATTCAGTTATACTTTGAATTCATGTAACACAAAACTATAGACCTCGCAATTATATTTAGTGCAATTTCTCACAATATTCACATGAAATACATAAACCCATGAATGTTGGTGATATTCCTTCTCAATCTCAGCTTGTATCTAAACTTCTATGACATCACATTCTTCTTAAGACGTAATGTCATAAAAGATTATATTAAGTTCATTTTATATCAATTTTTCTTTTAGTTGAGTTTTAAGTAAGTACATTTACTTAAAAAATTAAAAGGTCTACCTACTGATCCTTCTTTTCAGGAGCCTCTATGGACAAACAAACAATATTTTCTGGCCTAATACATTTTTCTGTCCACATCCAGTCATTTTGAGATTATCTCAGTTATGTTGTTGTTCTGTTCTAGTTCTTACAATATGCTCACTCCTGAGGATTACCAATCTTGTGATCACAGGATCCTATCAGCTGAGCACGACTCCAAAGAGACGGGCATGTCAGATTAACCAGAAACATCAAGTTGTTTAAGGCAGGGATTATTACATAGGATTGTGTTTGTGTTCGCAGGGCCTTAGCTCTGATAAAGGATGAGATCTTACTTGTTTATTCGACATTTCACAACACATATCGGAAAAGACTTACAGATCTAATGAGATGGGATTGGAATCAGAGTAGTTATTATAGACAGAAATTCTGTAAAACACTCCAACATTTTGGAACATCAAGATACATGAACACGCCTATTTTCAATGCTATCTATTTGAGTTTTATGGTTACTAGAATTCCAAATCTGTAGACAGACGTATAATGCCAAACTTACGCCTAACGTACTTAATCCCTCTATTGTTTTGTTTTATGCATTGTTGTTTATGTGTTCATTAGAAGTACGTTTTATACATTATCCATATGGTCGTATCTGTTATGTGTATATGTTCAATTCCTTTTCCGGACCGTGGTGTTCCTTTGGCACACGTTCAGTATGTGAATCTTTTGTACATTATTGGTACGTTTGGGCTCTATCCAGTGATGTATGACTAAGCCTTCATTATGGGCTTTACTTCAGGCTGAACATCTATTAAGAATGAAATTGGGGCAAAAATAAGAGGTTGAAATTTAAAGTAATTACTAAAAATGGAAGCAAACAAAGAAAACACCTCTTATGCCAAGTGCCATTTAATTTCTGATTCTAGTTGTTGAGATCTTCATCTTTGGCATTGCTGCCATCAAGATTACCATTGTCATCACTGTATATATGCAGAAATAGTTGTACGTTTTTGAATTTCACTACACTTTTAGATTTTATTTAGAGTATTTCTGAAAGTTTTTAAATCCAAGTGGAATCTAGGCTAGTCCCTTTAAGCTCAATTATATTGATATTTTTACATGCTTGCTGTCATTCCTTAATTTAATGCTTCTTAAATCACAGTGTTTTTTCCCTAACTTTTTTCATCAATTTCAAAGAACAATACTATTGAATATTTATTTTTTTTCTTATTTTAACATCATAATTTCAACAAGAGATTGATACCGATGAATCTTTGTTACTTTGCCACTAGATTGTCAATCCTAGTCCTAAGTGATATCAGAGAGGTTCAAAAACAAGTTGGCAGAAATATATTCACATGCCGTAAGGAGGGATTAAGTGAACAAAATGGATTAGAATCTGTTCAATATACATGCATATCAAATTGTACCAGATCTGTACATGTTACAGCTATCTTGTCATCTTGTCCCAGATAAACCTGACTTTTTTGCCTCATTTTTGCTTTTGGTTTATACCACTAAAATAGTGTTCTTCATATCAAGGGACTTGGGCTACATCATACAGGAAAAAAGTGGAAGACTATGAATACTTAAAATGGAATTTTCTGCCCTGGCACTTAAATCAAGGTTCTAGCTAGGACAATGTTAGAGCCAGTAAAATTTATGTAACTTAAATAATTCTTAATGTTATGACAAATCAATATTTTTCAAATTATGACAGATTCTAGGCTTGATACTTCATACTGAATCATAAATAATATTGTATAAATATGTAGCATTGATTTGAATAATAACATAATAAGTTTGTGCCGTTTTTTTCCTACCAAAACAAGATGAGCACTATGATTCTCAAGATATCCCTGTTTGAACTCTGTATTGCCTGTTTTTACATCTACATTCCTTTGTAGTCGTCTAATATTAGCATTTGTAAAATTTATGTGTAAATTGAGCATTCATCTAGGGAAAAAATGTGTATTTTTATGTAAACAATAGAAAAATACAGCATTGTAATGGTTATGTTTTCTATTTCACTTCACGACTTCTGCTTAGTTGGCTGAACCAAATATCTTTGGCTGAACTGTTCTTTCTGTGCTTCATAATGCATGAACTAACCTACACCATAAGCCATGGTTCGAGTCCCACAAATGCACTGGAAACTATTTCTCATTTCATGATTAGAAAAGCAATTTTAATTCACATTTTTTCTGAAAAGTCATTGTCATATAGCCACCTGCTACCGACTACTTCCAATTTTGATCCATAGTTTTTGCTTCATTATATGACCCTTTCCTTTTTCTTCTGCGATTAGTTTTATTGTTTTTATATAGTGTATTGCTGACAATAAAAATTCTGGAATGTTAAACTATCATTTATCATGACTTTGGTCAACATTTCAATATTTATTTTAAAAAGGACAGACAGCTTCACTGCTGGTGATTTCAGTATTGTCAACAATGCAAAATGTAAAAAATATGAATCTATTTCTCTGACGAAAAACTGAAATGTCAAGATACTTTAAGCCACTAAAATAGGCCATATCCATTATAACAATACAAATCAATTGAATCTTAGTCGAGTTGGCTTATTTTGCTATATTTTTGCATTTTGCATGTATTTATGACATTCATATTTTTGTTAAATAAACAAGCAATATCAGAGCTAGTATTTTGTGAATCAATTTCCCCCAATATGGCATAATCGGGCAGCTTTAGGGACTGTTATTGTATATGACATAGAGATGCCGGATTCTAAAGGCCTCAAATCTTCCTCTAAGCTATTGAAAGCTACTAACACACACCCCTGGGGACATTCAAAGCTACTTACACACACCCTGGGGACATATTAGCCATACTGACCCATAAGGTAAAATGCAGTAAATGCATTTTGGAGTATATATAAACTGCTTTCTTTTACCATGAAGATTTCTGCAGGAATTACAAGACAATCACTGCTCTTTCATAGCTAAAGGCAGTATCTTCTATGTCAAACATATGTACATACAACTTTTTAACATAAAAGCAAATTGCTGTGAAAAATTGGACGATCCATTCGAGTATCTGTTGTGTTTTATATTGCATATACTGCATTTTTACTTTGTATGGCTGAGCTATATCCTCAGTGTGTATGTTCAAATTTTCCCTTTACTCTGTCAGTCAAATAAAACATACTTTTTTCTCATTTGTTCAAAAGATGAACCTCATCCTATTGTTTTTATCTTTGTAATACATCAAAATGTTATGTGAAGGCAAAAAGGTTGAATCTGCATTTTGGACAAAATTGAAGATAACAATGTTCTACAATATGAAGT
>JXSR01S009484.1:18106-31734 GCA_000969725.1 Ophiothrix spiculata
TTTTTTTAGATGTTTTGCAGTTCCGTTATTCAGTTCTTAAGACCTAATTTTTAGGAACTAGATATATTAATCACAAAAAATATTTTCATCTATGAAGGCTCTTTTTGTCTGAGATTTCAGTTCACTTTCACAAAGCCATGTTTTGAATGATATCAGTTCAATAGACCCCAAGTTTTGCATTTTGAACCACAGATTCTTACAATTGCAAGCCTATCCCTACCCAACCCCATGTTGTGAGCTCCTACTACAAAGTAAGCATAAAGTCACACATTTTGAAAATTGAGTTTCTGTAATGCATCACTTCTTTGAATCACAATGCTGCTTTCATACTTGTGTAATTTTGCAGCTTTGTCGCTGCCTGACGTAAAGAAAGAAAGAAAGAATTCTTTAGGTTGATAGCCAAGGATAACCCAAGAAAGCCTCTAATGAAGCTTATTTCTATTGGGGTCCTAGATCTTTCTTTAATATTCAGTTTTAGTGCAGGAGGAAAACCGGAGGACCCGGAGAAAAACCTGCGGAAGAGAGCATGGACTGAAAACCTAATGCACATAAAGCGCCGGGCGCGGGACTCGAACCCGGGACCTCATTGGTGCAAAGCAAGGGAAATACAGCTACACTAACCCGCTTCCCCGTATACTTATACGTATACTTTTTGCAAAAACTTGCCGCTTCCGGTTATCGGTTTTTGAGTTGAAATGAAACGGCAAATCTGCAAAGTGACAAAACTGCAAAGCTACAAAAGTGTGAAAAGGAGCAAGCGACAGAGCTGTAAAGCTACAAAGTTGCAAAGTATGAAAGCAGCACAAGCTTAAAAATGATACATTATGTGGGTTTAGGTCAAGATTTTCATGTAGCACAGCTGAAAAAATGCACGGATATGACCTTCCCTGAGATATCTAAAAACATTTGGATATTTCTAGAGCAAATAAATACATCCAAGAATAAGTTGTTTCCATACATGTATGATAATGATAACAATGCACATATTGAACCTTTATTTTGTACCTTTTCCACAGGTTTTTCCCATGTATAACTAACTACCTATATTTAGACACAGTAACATTGAAAGGACATGAGTATTAATACTCATATGTCCACTTGTTAATGTTATAATCTAGCACTTATACCATTAATAATGATGGTTTATTCATTCATATTTTTTCTCGTCTTTTTATAGGGAAAATTACCTGTCAACAAGAAGTCAGGTAGGTAGCCCTTATTATCAATAATATTTTGCACATAATAAGAATATTTATTTCAACTGTCATAATATACAAACAATGCAAACGATACAATAAAGTAGAATTTGACAAGGAAAGAATTGATCAAGATAACAGTCTTCAGAACCGCTGAGTGGCATGTGCACAGGGATGCCAGTTTTCAGGCAATTGCCTGAATTCAGGCTTTTCTGTTGTCAATTGCCTGAATTCAGGCTTTTCTGTTGTCAAAATTTACACTGTTTTATTCATTTTCAGCCTATTTTTGGACATTTTACACCATTTACAGGCCTTTACACATTTTGTCACTGGCATCCCTGCATGTGCAGTATCCTTGAACAAGATATTAGCACTAAGGGGTGCTTCAGACCTCCTGGAACCATCAGTTCTGGGCAGGTGCCATTGTTTACAACAATAGAAACCAGCCTTAACCATGGTTCCAGGCAGTCAACCACTGGCTGAGTGTTGATGTGCTCCCTAGTGTATTTCTGTCGACCCAGGTGTCAATGGGTCCTGACATTCCTCCATGCTGGGAAGGTAGCGGACTCCACAGTGATGGAGTGGTGTTGATCCCTCCACTGCAAGACTTAAAACAGGTGGAGTCTGACCCATTTACTTCCAACTTCCAATGAGAGAGATAATCCTGTGAGGAAAACTGCCGTTTTTTAGGTTGGGAGGTCTGTAATATGTATATTTTCAATATCAATTTTTGAATCCAGGTTCAAGCCATGGTAGTGGTTCAGGTAGTGGAACATCCGGTAGTAATTCCAACTCACATAAATATGTTGTCAAGATATCCGATGGTAAACTCTTCTACGAGAAACGGTGGTTTCACCGAGGTCAGAACATCTACATTGATTCCAAGGATACAGGGAAAGTCAGCGCTGTTATCAGCACGATAGGAACAAATGAAGTAAGTTACATACCAGAGGGAATATTGTGTATAGAAGTTGGCATGTGAATGTATACGTAAGGTTAAAAACAAAAGGTTTAGATTACCCCAGCATGTGTCCCAAGAGACATCCGTAGATTGTAGCTATCCAATAAAGATAATTTTTGGGCTTATGTTTACCAACAAAGAGGTACCAAATTTGTTAGATATAAATACCAGATGTTGAAAAATGTTTTTGTTATTGAAGATTCTGCCAAAATTTCTCGGACAAAATAAATCACATGACCACAAATAACAGGATACCAGTCATGTGCGTAACTCTGGATGTTTATTTACATCATCCGAAGAATTGTAATTTTAAGTCTAATTCTTTTTTAATTCTTCTCTTTTTTTCTCAGATATGGGTAAGAAAGACATCAGACAACCAGAAGAGTCGTATCTACGTGTCACAAATGCAAAAAGGCAAATATAAAATCCGCAAACGGTCCACATGACTAACGGGGAACAAATGAGTGTGTAAATAATGGACAGTTTTGTACAGAATTTGTGACCAACCACCGCAAACTTCATGTAAAGTCGGCCCCTGGTTGGTTTTATTTTATTGCAGAATCAAAAGAAATATATCTTCAAAAACTACTTATTTCAAGCTCGGAAGATATTTAAAGGAAAATGTGTGGCCGAGTGGATAAGGTACCCATCTCATAATCTATAGCTTGAAAGTTTGAGCCCTGCTTGTGTCAATATGTTGTGTCCTTACGCCATATGCCTGCGGGGGGCATTCAAGTATAATCCTGCAGGCAAAGTGTGACCATAGGTAAAGGATGATTTTTTCTTAAGCCAAAATATACCCTTTTTCCCTTATTCACACCTGAAATGGGGATTTTACAGTTACTGTTTTAACACAAAGTTTTGAAAAAGTACCCTATTTCTTGTAAATGGCTGCTTTTGATACCCTAAACGGTGTCACTTGATTCACCCTTCTGTCCTCAAAAACGTATTCCTAACTCACCTTTTTCTTCGTCTCGAGCGCTATGCCAGCAGCATTATACTTGAATACCCCCCTCCCCCGGGCCATATGCACAAGATGTGGACCTGTCAAGTTTTGGAGTACAATAAGAATCCAATAAAATTCTTGCAGTCATGTAGTGGCATTGTAGCAAGAATCAGACAAGATTCTTTATTCTTGCCATCCTGGCACTTTAATAATGTGATTTAAGGAACGGAAGAAGTTCTTCTGGGCAAATTATAGGAATAAAACAAAAATCAGCTGAGATTCTTGTAGTCGGCTTGTGAATGTACAACCAGAACCAAATGAGAATAGATTCTTGAAGTCGTGGCTCTGTAACATAATCAAGATGATGCTGGTTTCAGTCACTGATTCATGCATTGTACTCAAGATTAATACTGAGGTGCATATCCTCAAAGAGGGTGCCCCTCGAGGTCTTGAATACCTATCCATTTCTAAGAATATTTCTTAAGCAAAAACAGCACAAAAGAAAGAAAGCTGTTCTGATTTTTTTACCAAAAAAATGCAATTTTTGATCAATTTCTTTCTCTTTTTTTGCATGAAAACAACTTGATTTTTTGATCTTTCTTAATGTTTGAAAATTGGGACCCTTATCTGAGGAATTTGTGGGGAAAAGTGGATCAATATCATGGTATTTTCAGTGGAAAATTTACCCATTGGAGCAGAACATCCCAATATAGCATATATATGCAAATACCCTTTAGTGCATATCCCTTGGAATTAAAACTTCAGACCATTATCTAAGAATATTTTTTGAAAAAAAATTGACCAATGTTCAGGGATTTTGTGTGAAAAAGTAACACATTGGAGTGTTGCGTCCGTTTATAGCATTTATATGCTAGTACCCCCTTCCCCTGTTCAGTATATATTCCTTGGAATTAGTATGCATATTCAATCTGAAATGTAAATTTGTTGTATAAAGTCTGTTTCTATTTATGTATGACTTGCAAGAAGCATGGTCTGATTTCTAAAATTGAAAGATCAACATTTACAAGGTTTCAATTGAATCTAACTTTTAATTTTATGAGTAGTTTTGTATTTGCCTATGCCTCACTATTTTTAGGGACCGTTCACTAGCACTTGTAGAGGGGGCCCTGATGCAAAAAGGAGGGGGTTGCCACAATATTTTTGAGGTCTGAAAATGGGACCTGAAAAAATTATCTAATTTTACCCCCTGAAGATTGAGTCTGTATGATATTTTGCGGGTTGGCAATTCTTTTTCTGGGAAAATGGGGTGCCGAAAACAGTTGTGGTCCTGAATTTGTTTGCACTCAGAATTTTTTGTATCCTCCAACAAGTGTTTGTGAATGGCCCCTTAAGCTAAAACCTGCAGAATATGATTATTGTCTGGCCTGAGAAATTTCACGTAAGTTAGGGAAAATTGTGAGGATATTTTGATACAAAAATCTGGAAAAGTTTGAAAAAAATAATAAAGCTGCAATCTAAAGTAATAATGTTTTGCTTTAATCTTGAAGTGTGCAGAATGTTTCAACAGTTAATATCCAGAAAGGTGAAATTTAGTAAAAATTTCCATTATCAACGACTAGAATTGAGGAGGCATGGGGCAAGGTTTTGGGGCAAATGCTGGTATGCTGCATGCCTCTTCCCCTGGTATGCTGCATGTCCCTCCCTAGAATGCAGCATGCCCCTGCCCCTTCTTGGTACTGCCACTTTACAAATCTTGGACCTGGACTGCATTAGATAATACTCTATAAACCTTGAAGTATGCAGCAAGCAATCAGACTCTGTTATGAGATCCATAGCATATCGCTTTATATTCCACAACATTGTGATCTAGTAGTTTTGTATTGTGTAAGAAACTAGTTATGATGGATCAGGATTGATAAGACCAAATCACTGGGTTACAGCATAGATCCTCAAATTGAGGATTTATGGTTACAGGGTATTAATATTTTTGCCCATGAATCTCTCATGATTGTGGTATTAGGTTTGGCTAATTTAGTTACTACCAATTGGGCAAACATTGAACGTAAGTTCATTTGAATATCAAGCAAGATTTGTGAAATGGTTAAGATTCAAAAAATGGGACTAATTTACTTCCGGGTGCATTAATCGGCTGCTTGCTGCATACTTCCAAGATTTATAGAGTATAGAATAAAGTGAACACCTTATTCAAAGAAGAGCCCATCTCTACAAATGGAAACATTCTTGAGTTAAAAAAACACCCCGAAATCTTGTTCATCTTTCAAAAGCAGTATAGTATCTTTAGGTTTCCATGGCAACAACTAGGAGAAACCATCTACAGGGTGTCCAAAAATTAACTACCCATTTTTACATGATTATAGCTTTAAAACCAGGATTCGCATGGCAACTAACAACATATGTATTGATAGAGGAAACTTGTAAAATTAATTTGGTACTAAATATTATGCAATCAGTAAACTTCTAAGATAGCAAGAAGGTCTGAAAGTTCAAAGTGGTTGAGCCAATATACCATACAGTGTTGATACTCTTCTGCCACTTCACTATGACCACTCATACAGCTAAACGGTTTAGAATGGCTTTATTAATTAACTTTTTCATATACAATCATATTGCTCATGACAAAGAAACCCTGGCCCTTTCACTCATATGATTTAAATCCGGTCAATTACTGTTTTGGGTTATCTGAAGGACAGTACATCCCAACACCCTGGACTATTCCTGACCCGAAACAGAACATCACCAGTGAAAACAGGAAGATCAAGAAGAACGCATGCACAAACGACCAGAGCTTTGTCATTAGAGTATTTCTTTTTTGAAATCTGCAAGGAGGCCATCTAGAACATATTCTGAAATACTAGGCAGCTTAATCTGGATTAGAAGGATGTAATTTGATATGTCCCTGTGGTCCCTGTGAGTGTAACTTTGAATGTGTAATAAGGGGTAATGCTGTTGTGTACCATTTTAAGATGAGCATAATGCGAGAGTTACTCTTTGACAAATTAAAAACATTTTAATGAGCATCCAGTAATTATTAAGACAAAACCACAATCAAAAATCTTTGTATTAACATTGTAAAAGCTGTTTCCCTGAATTGGTCATTAAAATGATCATGAATGATTCTCCTGTCTTCTAAAATGATCATGAATGATTCTCCTGTCTTCAAAGATTGATCCCTCCTCTACATGTGACTCGCACATTTGTTTTTCTTCTCAGTATGAAAGTAGGCTTTTTACGTTTGACGTAATTTACGTTGAAAATGATTTTCAAAAAAGGCAAATATATCATGTTTGGTACCAAATTAACTTTACAAGTTTCCTCTATCAATACATATGTCTTTAGTTGCCATGCGAATCCTGGTTTTAAAGTTATAAGCATTTTAAAATGAGTAGTTAATTTTTGGACACCCTGTATATAGGACATACTAAAATAATTTCTGTTGCAGATCAACATATCTTGCTAGGTATTTGCAGCAAACATTGTGTCTTACATCTTAATCCTATTCTCAACCCTAACACCACTGATTCTTCCAATATAGAACAAGAAATGCCATTTAAAAAAAACATATCCTTTACTTTAACGGTTGTACAAAGATTGCAGGATATCTTGAAATTGCAGAATTATCTTTTTCACTTGACACAAAGTGCTTTTATTGCAATTCTTATAGTGTGTGTGGAGTGTGTGTGGCTGCCTTTTGTGATGAAGGTGGAATTTTATAGTTCCAGCATGCACATCCATATGCATTTATTTTAAAGACCCCTTAAATTGGAACAAAATGGGCAATGGGTTATTCGAGGAATCAATTGATCACACCCGAAATACCGGGCCGAAATATGGCTATATTTTGCTTATTAAAATGTTTCGAGTTACCATACCAATATCCTTGCCCCCAGTGCAATAACTACATTTCTTTATAGAACAAAACAAACGTTTCAAAACAAAACATTTCTTGGAAATCGTTTTAAACATCAAGTTATATAAAAGATGTGGAAAGTATTATCAAGCATGAATTTCTTTGATACAAATGAATTCACAAATGTCAATGTGATGGTATTCAAATTCAAATAATTTTTGAAAAGGGGTGTATCTGTCTGAAAATTCTTTCATTGAAAATGTGTTCTGGTCACTTTAAGAAGCATTTGTTAAATGTTACCAAACGTTTAAAACATTAGTTCCCCTTACCCCATCTGGGTCAGGACCAACTTTATTCCTATATTTTCTGGATGAACCAATGCATTAATTTACACATTTTGATAGATAATCACCCAATTTTATTCAAATTGGGTGCAATTTTCCATCAAATACACACAATTTAAGATAATTTGGACATTTTTATCTATGAGGAAAACCCCGGAATATAGAAGGAAAACCAACCATCACTATACTTAAATCTATTAAAAGCAACCCAAAAGACAGGCACATACAATACCAGGGAGGACCCCACCCCAACCTTGGACTCCATCAGCTTCCATCTTGCCTCCTAACACCTGCAAGCTCCAGCATCCATCAATCATCTTGATATGGATCCCATCCCAGGGTCGATTTGATTTCCTCTTTATTGTTCCTCTTGTTGGTGTTGCTATGGTTACCACAAAGTACAGGAAAGCTGTAATCGATGTATGATTAGATAAATTTATGATTTTTATGATTATGAACACTGATTGTCCTCCGCTGAAGTTTAGTTTACGCAGCTGCGCTTGCGCATGATGATTTCTAAGAAGTTGGGATTAATTTGAAGGAGTGAAACTGGGCTTAATGTGAATGTTTTTGCTTCCTTAATTCGTCCAACTCTACCGTAGTCTTTATTGCTGAATCTGGATAAGTTTTTTTAAACTTTACGAAACATGGACAGTGTGATGATAATTGCATCCTACTCGAAAGTTGATTAAGGAGATACGTTCTAATGTTCTAACACAATCATACTCTGTGTGTAAAAGTGAAAAGTTACCAAGTGACATAATGTTGGTTGCTGATATCCTTAATTGCATCAGAATTTTGTGATCTGGATCATAATGGATCGAATATTTTGTATGGAATAGACATTTATTTGTTGTAATTATGGAGAATGGACACTTTCATCGACATCCTATTGGGGCTTGGAATGATAGCCGCTATGCCCCACAAAGCAATGGAATGAACCAAAACATATATCCATCAGAACCGAACCACGGATCATTCGACTCTGCCTATGATATGAGGCATGGAATCCCGAGTTCGATTCAGAGGAAAACGTCGGATCAGAGTGACGTCACTATACCATTGCCAGGAAGTGAAGGGAGTAGTCGGCGGAATTCGGAGGAAATTAGTCAAATTAGCAGACGGACTTTGGAACAATCTGACAGGAAAGCGTCGACGTAAGTTTATGTTCATGAATGTACAAATTGCACAATCTTGCCTATATATATATACTAAATTGGTCAAAATTGAAATTATGACCAATCTGGAAAAATAGATGAAAACTTCACCAACTATACTAAATATTTGATGTCACAAGTCTTCGTTACATTAATAATGAAAATCATCAAATGTTTGGCATCATTATTGATATTTTCAGGCGGCATAGGAGACGATTTACTGAAGCTATAAGATTTAGGGACGATTTAGGATACATTTTACGTGTATCTCTATTGGGTCGCGTATTGAAGTAGACACTTCAGGTAATTTTTAAATTATGAATCAAATTGCTTCAAATGAATTTTAAATAAAAGCAGGTGATCTAAAGAATCCAAACCCGTTTGAATTTTTCAAAGTCGACCTTCCGTTGCAAAGTTATGAAGGTTTTTGTATAATTAATTTAACTAATTTTGGAGACCGCAGGATAGGGGATAAATCTTTTAGTTTCTTTATTTTCGCCAAGCAAGGTCACGGCACCAATCCAGTTACACCTCTTGTCAATACACAGAGTAATTTGGTCAATATTTTAATTGTCTGATCTGAATGTATATTACACACACAACAGGTGTTATTTTGCAGCTTTTTGCGCCCACACATGCGCGGGATGTTTAAAGATGATTAGTTCCGCATGATAAAGAGCTGATCAAAATTGCTTTAGGCGGAAGAACAGGCGCAGAAATTTCACCCAAACAGTCATTATTTTTGCCGCTTGTTGTTTATTTACATTTGATTTAACAGATATATTTAAAAAAAATCTTGAGTGTGCATGGATGTCCACATAACTTGTAGACAACTGAAATTCTCTTTTCTTCACTTCCAAAAAAATTGGCAAACCTTTGTAAAATCAATAACTCTGCAACCACAAATCAGAATTTTTTAGTACAAATAAGTGGTTGTGCATGGACAAAATCATCTTCCTGATAACATATTCTTAAATAAAAATGGTCTATCATATTGCGCGGAACTCAGAAAAACATCTGAAAACGCAGGTGAAAACGTATCTAGAAACACTTTATGTCAGTATCAAAACAAAACTATCAAGCCCACTTAAAGTCATGCCTGCTTGAATATGAACTATGCGTCAATGTATTTGTGTGTCAGCGGTGTGAAAAATCAACGTTCTCCTGCCAAGTAATGGGTAAATGAAGTATCTAATTGAAGCAAATATTATAAAAATCTTTTTTTTTTACCTTTACAAAAGTGTTCTTATATAGTAATAAACAATTATTTTATTCCGAATCCACATTTTATAGATTTTATCATATTTTTTTACCGATTAGGAATATCATATTTTAGTGACCATCCCGGAAGTTGTATTTTTCAAACGGCTTACGCCAGAGGCGGTGTAGGACATATGACGCAGCCGGGGATTGGTATACGGCAACCAGTAATAGTTGCCACGGCCACCCTCCTTTGGATATATTCATCACCAACATCTCTAAGGGTCATGAGCTATCAAATATTTGGTGCAACAAGTCTTTGTTATCTTATAATCTGATATATAGTTCCAATGTATTTTCTATTAATAACGGAGGCTTGGTGATGAAAAAGCAATGTATATACCACAAAATTTTGTTTGATGTCAAATGTTTGGTGATTTACAACAGCGAGCATCCGTTATTGATTAGAAGATGCATTGGAATTAATGTAATAACTATAAGACTTGTTGCACCCAAAAATTGATAGCTCAAAAGAGCTATGGTTTGACCCCAATTATTGGAAAATACATTGGAATCATATATTGTTGCACCAAATATTTAGTAATAATTCAGTTTGATTGCCATCAGTCCTCCACTCCCATTTGCGATCTTGATAATGATGAAAATATTGTAAAAATGTCCACCTCGGTGCAGACAGTGTCAAGAATTGGAAGGCTATCTGCTTTTTTTTTCCTTCAAAATAGTTTGTTTTTGTTTTATTTCGTTTGACATGTTTCGGGAGCTGGAGAGAGGGCAGGTTTTTGGAGCAAGATCTAGCCAATGACATCACTCTGGCCTAATTTGTAGGCATTTTAGATCAGAACAATATGGCCAAAATGTATAATTACCTTTCATATTCTTTTTAGTATAGCATATACAAGCAATTTTTCTTTGATTTATTTGTTTGACATGATTTTACTTTGGTTATTTTATCATTTTCTTTTAACATGTCTTTCATATGACCATGTTGACACTCTGCAGCGACTCTGGATCTCGTGTGAGCAGCAAAAGGTACGGTATAATCCAAACACGAACGGAAACGGGCGGGGTGGTAGTCAGACTGGTGGTAGCAGTTCATGCATTTGTCCCGGGGGCATTTGTTAAAATTTTTTAAAATTTTCCGGTAAAATATGGAATGAGGCTGACATTTGTTTACCTTTGACTGTATCAGAACATGGAAAAAGAGACAAAATTTCTCCTTTTTTTCAATGATCAGAACAAGCTCAGATCAATTTTATATACATAATTGATCACATGATATACAATTATATTATACTCTCAGAAAAAAACGGAGATTCATAAAGGGTTCTTCCCATGCCCATTAGCTTTTAACCCTGATTCTATCCAAAAGAACCAAGAAGTATCCAAAGAACCAAAAAAGAGTTGGTACAGGCTTTGGAGTTGATCAGTTTTGAGGGTTCAGTTTATTCTGAAGGATAAAGTTCTGATCAGAACCCGTTTGTCGGAACATGTAGGCCTATGTAGGCCCTATACAATGTACATGATATACTTATGCAAAAGGTACCGGAAATAAATTGTGAAAACTTGATCATGTTGAAGGTAATTTTATCAGCTCAGCAAATGTTTGATATTGATTTAATTCTAGAAAACAGGGGTCTTTGTTCCAAAAATATCATCATAATAAGTTAGCCGCAATCGTTGTTTCAAGTTTATCGTTGTTTCTTCAGATACAGCAGGAAAGTTAAAAAACGCAAACATTAAAAACAATCTTTCATATTGAATAACAGGCGAGAATCATGTAAGAATGTTTCTATTTGACGGTGTACAAAAGGAAGTGGGCACCAAAGAACTTAAATTTATTTGGTGAACACAGTCATATGGGCCAATTTAAAGTGTCAACCGTGTGTTATATCCGAGCATTAAAAATATGACTGATACGATGCTTTCAAGAAGGCAGCAAACTAAACAATCCATGCAGGAACAGAGCTATTGAATTCGCCTGTATATATCTTCAATCAGCACAATCAGAACATGCAAATTTCATCAGTCTCTCCTGTTCTGCAAACCAGAATCAAAAGTTAAAAGTTATCAATCGGCCTGACAAATCTGCAACTATTGATCCGAAGAAAACATATAGAAGTACTTTCGGGATTCAGCTTTCTTGATGCACTTGCGAAATAAGTATGCCTGTTGTTATTAGTTCTCAGGGCTGTGATCCTTCAGGATTTTTCCTGATTTCAGGATTTTTGGTGTAGATTTTAGGATTATATTTGTTCAAATTTTCCGCACTTTTATTTGTTTTTAGCCCGATATGGGGCATTTAGACCAATTTTTACACTGGTTTTTCATAACAGCCAGAATTTTTTCCAAAAACGCAATCACATCCCTGAGTTCTTTTTCAACAGAATGAAGCATAGTTTAGTTAGCATTTGTTTAGGAACCTTGCATCCTCAGAAATGTTTCCGCACTGAGCTGAATCCCATAGTTATACTCTCTTGTAAAACCTTCTGCAAGAAGTTCCATCAGGTCGAACTTGAGTCTGAACATATTTTCCATCCTCTATTTCCCGATAGGTGACATAATACTCCGGGTCATCAAGATTCTTCGTTACAAGCTTCGTTCCTTCCCACGTTGCAATCATTCTGAAGTCTTGATCACCACGCAATACCAACGGCTCCTTGTACTCCACTCCAACTTTGAACTGAATCTCCCGAGTGTTTGGACCACGAGTGGTAGTGATTACAAAATCATCGCCATTTTGTTTGACTACAATGGTGGCTTTTTGAGCCAAAGCCATTTGAATCATTTGAGGACCGCATCCTAAAGATTTCATGAAAACGTCCAGATTTTCATTTGATTCCCATTCCCATGTTCCGTTGAAATCGACGGCCATTTTGTTGTTGGTGCAAATGTTGGTGTTCAGTGATTGCTTGATTGGTTGCAATCTCGGGCCCAGTTGTGAGAATGAAATAAGTTTATTAGTTGAGGCACAAACTAAAGCATCGTTATCACAACTGTATCAGACGTTTTATAAACTTTATCATTAGCATGCTGCTACTTTAGTCACTTTTATTGTAGGGCCTATACTGGTATACCTGTTTATCTTTTACACAGGACATACTTGTTAACGCCAGATAAATACTAAATGATAACAACAAACCCGATTTAGATGAGTTATCAGTGTTCAAATAAAATCAAGAAATAGTAAACCTACTGATGAAGTTTTTGCATCAGCTTTAAAGAATCGGGGGTGGGGGGGGGGCATTTTTTTAATCGAATGACACCTTAATTCAATAATTGTCTCCCTCCTCTTTAGCCCTTCCAAATTTTAGTTAAAACTACAGTTAATGGTTCACCTGCGTACTTGTTACAATGGCAGTAACCTCTAGTTTAGAGTATACCCTTTAAAACTATCTATCCAATGAATAAAATTATAACTATCTTGAGTTGATTACTACATCATCGTCATCATCATCATCATCGGTCGTCCGCGGACGGAATGGAAGAAGCACTGGCTACATGTTTGAACCAGATTTCCCTGTCGTACACAGTCTGGTCGTGCATGATATATTGGATCTCTTGTAGATCTATAGGTTGAGATCACTCTCGATGGTGTCAGTGTACTGAAGGGGACTTCTGCCATTGTTTGATTTCCCATCGGGGGAGTCCAGAAAATCAAATGGGAGATGGGTTGGTCAGTGGTGGGGATGCAGTGTCCAGCAAAACATAAACGGCGTTGCCTGATTATTGAAGATATTGGAGGGATATCACCATAATACACTACAATATTTGCTAAAGATAACAGTTGCTGCATTAAAATCTCATATCCTCAAAATACAAAATGCCCAAAGTTATATTGTTTGGTACTAGTATAGGGTAGATTCTCCTCTTGATACCAAGATCATTAAAATCGGTCGAGGCAGGGGCGTAACCAGCTTTCTTCCCTTCCCATTTTTTTGCTCTCCTTCCCGATTTTTTTTGCGTCCGGGGGTGGG
>JXSR01S009484.1:55566-75062 GCA_000969725.1 Ophiothrix spiculata
AAGTGATTTCAAATCTTTTGTACTTTGAAACATTAATTATGCCAGATATTATTTAAATACTACAGACAAGCACATAAAGACACAAAAATCATTCCCCTAGAGTAGGAAGGGGTAAGTGGTGTTTTCATTTGGATATACAGTAGATGACTATGCCTGTAAAATATACTTAATGACTTGTAAACCCTCAATTTTTTAAGGTTTGTGAACAGCATGTGCATTTTCTATTTAAGGAAAGAAGTGACAAAAAAGTTTCATTGTAAGAAATATATGATTTGTGTTTAATAAGAAACTGGTTTAAATATTATGCTTTTGGATGACTCTAACACTAGGCTTGAAAAATATTTATATTTCAAGAGTCATTTTGAACTTACATTGTACAATACTATAATTGCTAAATTTAAATCATCTACATGTATGTGCTGTGGTGTTTTTTTTGTGTGTGTCTTGTGTTGATCCATATCCCACCTGTTGAATCAAATAATCTGATCCTCAACATCTCAACACCTCAGCAGCATCATGTGTCATTATAGGCATCAAGTTGATAGGCATTGATATAAAACCAAGGTATAAAACATGCCTTATTGCATGTTTTGTCATAAATAATTTAATTATTCAAGTTAACCAATTTAAAATTGTTCACATAACATTCTAATGAGAAAAACATACTTAAATTACTTTAACCCCCTTGCCCCCATGGGATCTTAAAAATGCATATTTAGTGAATGGTATTTCCCATGTATCGACCAGGTATTTCCCAGTATCGACCAGGTATTTCCCGGGAAATTGCCAACCTTGCCCGAGTCTCACAATAAAGTTCCTCTACAAATAAATTGACCATAAAATTGTTTTTTGTCTTCCAGGAGTACTTTGCTGTCAGCACAAGATTCTCTAATTGGTGATGGGGACATTGAAGAGGGAAATGCTGCCCATGTCAGTGTTGTGGCTAGGTAAGTATCAGGGGAGGGACGTTACATTGATCTCGATGCTTTCCTCTGCCATTTTAGGGTAAACTCCTAGGTATGAGGAGGTCATTGACTATTGGACAGATTCTGTGATTGGTGATGTGGACATTGAGGAAGTAGATGGTAGGAGCAGGGGGTCCCCATGCACCCTCTGAAGTTCATATAGTGTAATTTATTGTTGGTGTTTTCAGCGCTGTGTTCTTTGTAGAGCGCTTTATAAGCCTAAATGCTTTGTAATAATAATAATAATAATAATAACACATCTTTCTAACTTACTATTTTTGTAACCCTTAGACTGTCCAGTTAACAGTGAGCAGTGTTCCCGCTAAGGGTTATCAGTTTTGATATTGAAGAATTGTTTACTAAAACCACAAGCTTAGGCTGAAATTTGGCTAAAAAAGAGGAAAAAGCATCTTCCTCAGACACTTTCAGAATTCTGTTGCGCCAATTTTCCCTGCTTCTGTGCCAATGGCGGACCACACGGCCTTAACAGTCACTGACAGGGAGGTAGGACATGACATAATGTTTATTTTTAGATCACATTGAAACCAATGTAAATCTCAAAAATTTGCTTTAAAGGTACTTTTTGCATCAAATTATTTTGTAAAATAATTTAAACCTCAAATCCGTTGAGGTTGCTATAAAACAACCCCACTAATTTTCATGAAATAAAATTTAAACTAAATACTGTTAGATGTTTGCACCCCAAGGTTTACACAGTCCATACATTTCTATGGTGCCTCATTGTTTGCGACTTGGTTTGTTGACAAACAAGTTTTGGCCAGTTTTTTTTTTTAAATTTAAATATGTGACCTGCTCTGTCGAAACCCGGACAAAGTCGCACAAATCCCTTTTTCAAATTTTACCAAATTTAAAATGGCAAAATTATAAGCTTTCCAATGATATATCACACTCCAGGATCGCTCATTGTTTTGTATGTCATAAAGTGATATTTAGGTTGAAAATCCTTTGTTTTCTATTGATTTGTAACAAGTTTATTGGGCTATATCACTTTAAGTGTTCTGGCGACTTTGTCCGGGTTATGTGGGAGCAAGTCATATATAGGAATTATGTCATATCCCCGGTCATATCCTACCTCCTACAATTTTGATGTTCTCAAATTAAAAATGTGTCATTGGCGGTCATCTCAGATTTTCAATGTTCAAAATTCTGTTGGGAAATGGCATATATACATCTCCAAATTATGTCATATGCATGTTTCAAAATCAAAATGGCTGCCTAAATAGCCAATTTTCATTTTAAATGCATTAATATCATAAATTATCAACAGGAAATAATATTTAGGGTTATAACAAGATCATTTGCCCCATAATTATATTATAACCTTGTATCAAAATCAAAATGACAGCTTTTCTGAGATTCAAAATGTGCCAAAGTATATTTTATGTGCTTCCTATTGAAATCATTAAGTTTCCTACAAAACTAATCTACAGGGTGCTCATCATGCCAAGAGAGTGTGTTACTCATGCAGCAATAACACTTTATTAACAAACATGACAAAATAATTGCACTGTGTGTATCTTTATTGGTAGTTTGACAAAGTGATGAGGTGAAAAAAATCACCTTGTTTAGGCTTTCGCCAAGGAAACCCAACTTGATACTTAGACCTTGGTATCAAGTAAGCTAAAGAAAGCTGATCTTTGAAAGGGCTCCAAGATGTTTTTAAAATCAGTTTTGGATGCAGGAGGAAAACCCAGAGAAAAACCTGCGGAAGCGAGCATAGAATGGACTGAAAACCAAAAGCGCCTGAGACCTCATTGGTGCAAGGCAAGGGAACTACCGCTGCGCCAACCCGCTTTATGCAAGGCATAAATTATAGATGCATTTTTGGGTTTCAAGTGTTCCTGATATGTAGCAAATTGAATGACTTCAAACTAGTACATTTTTTAGATTTTACTACATTTTGTATAAGATTAGTTCAAATGCCATTGATGAAAAAACTGTCACATGGTTCGACCCCCATGTTATGTTTCCTCCAGGTCACGTATGTTTTGACATGCTTCAGGTTTCCCTAGTGGCATCATAGTTGATTTGTGTGTGGTTGTAAACAAATTGTAGGCTTTCTCAAGTTTCCAGTAGGCCTTCACAGGTAGAAATTACTTGAATTGTGACTCAAATGACCCTGTAACCCTGCCCTACTTTTATTGTACTAGGCCTAAAATATAGATTAGGTTTATTTACTTCAAGATTGACTTCTGTGCGATATGTAATGGAGGTTAGAGTTGAAGTCTGTTTCAATTTTATAAAAATATGTGCCTGATACCATTTAATCATGTGCTTTAAATTATACAACTACACATGTACCACAGTGCAAAACGCAGCGCAAATGGATAATAGTAATCTTGCCTTTAGGGCTGTTAAATGTCCTTCCTAGAGTAAATAAAGACTTCAATCATTTCATTTCCGTGTCACTTCCTGCTACATCTTTTCTCAGTAACCACTAGGATGAGAGATGCTGTTGTAAACCACCTGTCGTGACATATTTTATTTTAGGTAGAGGTGAAGGCCTACATGTGACAAGACAAATGTGTTTGGTTTGCCAATCTAATACACAGTACTTGGTAATTTCAATTTGTGCAGTTTGAATATGTGGCTGAAAACACAAGGTGATCTATGCACAACATGGTTTATTATTCTAAGCTACATTTAGTTGGACCAATTCATCAATATGAAATGCCGGCTAGTTAGAAACCCTGATTAAACTTATAACCCTAACCGTTAGGCCTGGGACTTTCCGGGTAATTTGCTACCTGGGTACACAACTTATTTTCCGGTCGGGTACCTGGGTAAGAACGGGAAGTTTGATGGGTCTACTTCGACCATACGATGTCTCAATTACACTACAAATTTGGATTTTTTTTTTTGACGATTGTGATCGTGATTTATCATGTTTACTTCAATCAGATGATGATTTTATCATAAATTTTTGAACACGCAATTCTTAACTCAAAATTCTATGATTTTATTGATCTGCAGATTTTGTACCCGGGTAAGCTCTTGACAGGCGGGTACCTGTGTTTTGGTCCCATGCCTAACCTACTAATCATGGACTTCATTTTGAGAGGAGTGAGCTCTATTGAGCTTCCCTGCACCCCAAAGCTGTTTTATTGGAGTTCAATTAATAGAGTACCTTGCATGATGGTATTAACATCTAAATTTCCAGATAGCTGCCCTAATTGCTCCTCTAAAGAACTTCAGGAGAGCCTTTGATAGAGCCTTTCAAATTTCAAATGGAAGTCCCTGCCTAACCACAAGACCAAGTGTAACCCTACTAAAAATTAGTAGAACGTTTTGACCTAATCCCATGTTCAACACTGTCAGTGGATACCCCTGAAAGTCCCATTACTTTGCTGTCAGTGGATGTCCCATTTTACCAGCTGACACAAATATACAACAGGAAAGACAATGGCTTCAGTTACCAGTCAGAACCGAAAGATTTGTGAGATTTTTGCCCCCAAATATGGTACTACACTATTATAGTGTTTCCCTGTATGTTTGATTTTATGAATACTAAATTATGTTCATGTTCCAGGAGAATGTTTGACCTGCTCCCAAGCCTGCAAAAATTAGGCAATTCATGAAGCTCAATGCTAGGAAATGTTTCTGAATCAGAGGGAAAAATAAATAAATAAATAAATAAATAAGGGAATTGTGCAAAGTGTGAGGGGAATGTTGCTAACCTGGAGGGAAATTCTCCCAGAAAGGGGTGGGGGTACTTACATTGACAAGGTATACAGCGATGTGCCTGTCTTTGGGATGGTTTTTGACAGTTTTGGTGTAGCAATGGGATTTTTTTCATGGCAGATGAAAACCCACATTTTTTTTTTAAATTGGTGTATTTTTGAGAAATTTGCTCAAAAAGCACTCAATTTGAGTATAATTGGGTGTTTTTGGTCAAAATTGTTATACCGATGGGTTTTTATATAGACCTGCAGTTAGAAATAGGTCATATTGTCAAAGCCTGGCAGGCACGTCCCCATACAAAATTTATTGAAGAACCCTCCCCCTGGGGAAATTCTAAATAGCATGCCTGGAAATGAACATTTTGTACCCTGCATGACTTATTACTTGTTGTCAATTTTTTTTGTTCAAGCTAGAAATTCTCTAGTGGTATTTCAGGCTAAAATCTGACACAAGCAAACGGAAGGATGTGTGAAGACTTCCGATGTTCATTTCACAACAAAGAATTCACCTGCCCAGTTTTTGAAATATTGAAGTTCTCGGTCAATGTTTTCAACTAAAAACATTCTAGGTCAAAATTTTGAAGTAAAAACAATTTCACTGTGGTATTATAAAGACCAGGGTTGGTGTAAAAACTGGTTTAAATCAAAATTTTTGTCTGTTTTTGTTTTACTGTTTTTTTAATACATGTATGTTATAGGAGCTTGGTCCGATTTTCAAAATGAAGTTTCCAATGTCATATCATGAAAGATGACCACCAAAGAGCTTTAAGTTTCCAATTTTTTCCAAATTGGTCAGACCATTTTGATTTTATAGGCAATTTTGTATATTCCAAGCTGCCTATTATATGGCTATATTATAATGTGTAAAATTAATTATGGTTACCATAATTAGGCACATTTTCATATATCTCCAAAATGGAACATAACTCAGCCTTGAAATTTTACATGAGATATGAGAACAATATGAGCAATATTTTAGCACCAAAATTTCAAAAAAAAAAATGAAAAAAACTTGAAGCAATCGGACCAAACTCCTTTAAAGTTATTATGTAAAATAAATATTCCTAAAAAGCTACATGTAGTGCTAAAACTATACTTCAAAGTACTAAATTTATCAGTGGTTTCCTGAAGATACATAAATCTATAATGTTTTATGTTGAATTTGTCATGTTCAGGGGTGCCATAGTGTAGTGGTAAGTGATCTGACCTTGCACGCATTGGGCCCGGGTTCAATTCCCGGTGAGGGTTGCATTGCCGGAATGGAATCTCAGAATCTTTGCTAAGATGTTTGTCTGACTTGGTAGGAGTATTTGGTCAGATATTTGATCTTCTCCGCCCCTACATGTGCACGGTCCTATGTACAGAAGATTCGTACCTGTATGTATGCAATTGCAGTCAGTATTGCGAAGAGTAGGGTATTCTATCCCCTGATTGTTCACAACTCTGTTTCGGTCAAACTTCAATTCAGGTCCAGTTTGTACGGTCGATCGTCAAAGTTGGTGAAATGCATTAATATGTACTACCCGGTACCGACATAACGAAAGAAAGAAATGTACAATCTCTTGAAATATGCATTTTTAGCAATTACCATTTAACTCTTAATTAACCCATTGTTCTTTCAGGGTACGACCTTTAAGTGACATGGAAAGCAAACGAGGGGACAACGTAGCAATAACATATCAAGATGACAATTCAATTCAGGTGAGCAAATACAGTTTCAGGTTCACCATGATATTCCAAGTAGTGCATTGGTTCACCTAGGGTGAATATGTCTGACATCATGCAATGCATGTTTCTTAGGACATTTCAGTCGGACAAGACTGGGGCAATCTGCACAGGAGTGCAATTCCATATGAATGTGCATCTCTGTAAGCTGCTTTGCAGTAGACTGGATCGGATCTACTGTACAGCACTCTATGAACACGTGTTCATGTAAGCGGCAGGTCTATGGAGATGCGATCTCAGATCTGGATTTTGGAGATGCGCATACATCTGGATCTGCTCTCCATGAAGATTGCCTCAATGTTAGGCCATCCATACGAGCTACCAGTACCACCGGATGTGGAGGAGGGGTACTCACTTTTTTTGCTGAATAGGGATGTGCCGGACTAATGGGCCGTTTTTTTTCAAGAAATCCTTATATCTTGGGTCCCGTTTTTTACCACCCCCCCCAAAAAAAAAAAAAATCGCAAATTATTTGAAAATTAAGCCTATATTCCAAGGAAAATCCTTTTAAATGAGTGCTCTTTTTGGCCAAAATCACCCTCAAAGATGTGTATTTGTTTTAAGGCTCCAGCAGTACACCCCAGTCCAACTCAAATCTGAGTACCCCTCCCGGGCCTAATATATTTGGTGCAGCAATCCCTCATCGTTACATCAATCCAATTCATTTTCTAATGATAATGTTCAGAGGCTTGTTGATTGAGATCATCAAATCTCTTCCAGTGTGTCCGAAAAACTTGGTAACCAAGGGGATGTTCATCACCAAGCCTTGCTTATCAGTAGAAAGAATACTGGAATTAACCTAATAATGCAGACTTGTTATAACTGAGTACATAAGTATGTCCATGATTTCTGGATGTTTCGAACGGAAAGACGGAAATATGTTCAATTAACGAACGTAAACAACCATCGTGAATTAACAAGCTATTATCCAGACAAGAGTGTGTTGGGCAACCTCCATTCATTAATTCCATTAGGTATATTGTTTACAAATCAATTACTTCACACCTAATTAACAAAGTAAACATGATAATGTTTTCATGGTTAATTGTCTATACTGGACATTTTGCATGGACGTTGCAAAATGTCATGTAAATAGGTCATTGCAATTAAGAGGTCCATAGACTCTTTGTCCATATTATGGTCATAAATTGATTGCATGCTACATTTAGCCGGAATTAAAGTTGGTTTTGCTTCACTTTTGACCTCGCCATTTTACAAGCCTTGACTGGATTAGAACCCGGAACCTCTTGTATATAGACTGAATGCTTTCCTAAAAATATGGGACCAAGTGAATGTTTAGGGTTAGGTTCAATTTAGGGTTATGTTTAGTTTTAGGGTAAAGGTTTAGTTTTTTTAAAAATTCATTTGACATACCGTATAAAATTGAATAAGAATTTGAAAGCTTGAAAGCGGATACTTGGTGCAATGAATCTGATGTTTTAACAAAAACATTTTAACTATAATATCTGGCCCTTGGCCAACTTGGTGGGGGATATGGGAAGTAAATCAGCTTGAGTACTAGAACATGATGAATACAAAGGAAAACATACACGTTTTCAAATGAAAGGACTATATACTTACTTTAAATAAATCAAAAAATCTGTGAAAATTATTTACAAATCCACATTTAATACTTCACTTCATATAATTTTAATCAGCAACACACGATACATCTCAAATATCAAGTCATGGTGTTTGTCTTTCCTACTTGAACTCTGACCAATAGATGTTAAAGAATTTTCATTTTGCATAAATTTCCCAATGTACCCAAGGCTTCAGTGACATCGTCATTTTGGTTCATGTTTTGCGACATTTTAGTAAAACACACACACCAGATAACCCTTTCGTATATAACCCATACTGAATTCATTTATACTCAATACAAATTGGAACGCCTGAGCGTTCTTTCGTAAGCTCCATTGAGTCCTTTGGAAACGCTCAGGCATTCTATCAGATCAAAAGGGTTAAGGCTGGTGTCAGCCCATTATTTTTGGAAAAGATTTTGCTTTGTAACCAAGTATCTAAAATTAAATGGATATAAAATATGCATTTCTAAAAGTTGATGCAGATCAGGATGGTGATGGTAGTTATCGATCAAAATTGGCCAATGGACCCAAAAAACATATTTAGCTCACTATCATCACCAACACATAAAATTAAAATGTTGATATTCTATTATTTTTATGAAAAACAAATGTCCAGGGTTTGTTGCGCAAATTTCCAGGTTTTTTTCCCCCCCATAATTGTGAAATATTTCTTAAAATAGGTCAGAAATTATGATTTTTGGTAAAAAAAAAATCAATTTTGTGCAGGTATTTTCAGCAATATTTCACTAAATATGATAAATCAAGTTGATAAAAACAATCCTGGACATTTGTTTCCAGATTTTTAAAATTAAATTAGTTCAAAATGTTTTCAATTTTGGCCCTTAGGTTTTTGGAACCAAAAATCTGGAAACTTTGGTTCCAAAAACCTAAGGGCCAAAATTGTATACTTACATTTTTGGTCAAGAAATAAGATCATTTAAGACCCAAATTATAGAACTACTTAAGATCACAAGATCTTATACATTTTGGTCAAAAAAAATCACAGTTGTTATCAACATGTAAATCAGCTTCTAGAAACGAATATGGATTTCATATAAAAACATTTCCAAAAATGATGGGTTAACACGATCTTTAAATTTGGCTCTTTTAGGCATAAGAGTAACATTGTAGTCCAATTTCCAGAAAGGCCCAAAGAGAAATTAGAATTTAGACATTAGCATTCTGCTTTCCTGTTTGATTTCAGGTTGAAAATCAAGATGGCAAGACCAAATCCTTCACCTTCAACGCCATATTTGACCCAACCACTTCTCAGCAGGATGTTGTTGATAAATGCGGCATCAAAAAGCTGGTTGAAAAGGCCTTGGAAGGCTACTCCTGTACGGCATTTGCGTATGGTCAGACAGGCTCGGGGAAAACGTTCACCATTACTGGGCCAGTTGATAATGTAAGTAGTAGTGTCTGATCAGATGGATCAGAATCTGACCGATTTTAAGCTTATTGGATCTGAATCTGAATACAAACAAGTCTACATGTATATTCTGCCAATCTCACAAACCGATTCAATGATCCTTAAGAAAAGTGCAGAAATTCAAGTTAATTGTGCACATCTTTTAGTACCAACCAGATTTACCGAAACCAACGGGCAACATCAAAATACTATAAACAGTACCGGTACATATTTCTGCCTAGAATTATCTATTACAACCACATGATACATGCATGATCAATGGATTCAATGATTTTGCATTAATATCGACAGTTTATTGTGTTTTGTAATAAATATTTAGAGAATCAGAATCGAAATCGGCTTATTTGAAACTAACTGAAATTGGAAACGGTCGATTTGGAACTAACTGAAATCGGAGTCATTTTTGCTTATTTTTGCTAACTATCTAAGGAAAAGACTATGACTCATTTCTCCATGTTTTCTCCACACCAAAATGCCAACATTTATCCAAAAAGCAAAATTAGGGAAAGTTACATTAACTCTTTCATATCACTCCAGGAAGCCGTGCACGATTGGTCAGAATTTCTACTTTGACCCAATTTTTTCAAATCGCTCTTAAAAAAAGCTTCAAGCCCGAATTGGTCGAAAATTTTCCAGCAAGCAGTTGAAACAAAGAGCTATCTAGCGCAATCATTTTTATTAGTAAAAAGAACAACCCTGGCTCTATTATAATTGTCGTATGCTATCATAAAGCGAGGTGTCTGTGAGCTGCTCAGAGCAGATTTCCGTTGAAATAGGACGGATTGTGACAATTTTATTTCGGAGTGAAAGAGTTAAACGTTTTCAGTATGTTATGTTTACTCATCAAAAGAGCCTATGTAAAAACCTTTTTGAGACCCAAAATTAAATACGTCTGTCTCAATGACTGTTTGTGAAAAAGCTAGCTATGCTTTTTTTTAAATTTTATTTTTTACTCAGAAAACTTACAGCAATACTATAAAGTGTTTAAAATCAAGCGCCCCATGTCACCCATGACTTTTGATTTTTTGAGCTTATTGGGTTTATTTTTGGTAGATATGAATACCTTCCAAACGATTTGGCTCAAAGATGCTTACCTTTACTGTTATGGCTATTTGTTGAATTAAATTCGGGATCCCGAATTTAATTCCACATGTATTAGTATAGGAAAGGATGCATGTGCTTTTTATCCGTTTTTGGTGGCAAAACATTTTTTTTCACAAAATACACTTTAAAACGCTTTTAGATAGTCACATTCCTCCATTTTATGCTGTTTTACTAAAAACCATTTTTGACCAAAATCTCATAGTATTGCTTTAAGTCATATGCACAACTTTTTTATACTGTTCGAAAGAACCACCACAGGCGGTGGCAGACAGGCCATTGCCACTGCCAATATTTACGAGACACCGGCAATACCAGCCTGTCCATATGAATATTGAAGAACCTGTAATCTGCCATATTTGGTCATAAATAACAACATGTGACCAGAAAAAACCTCGATCAGTAATAGGATACGAATAACTGTACAAAAATTAGGTTTTGATAAGAAGAAGTGGGGTTCACGCGTGAACCTCAACGGATTTAGAGTAATATAATTATGTTTAATTTTGTGACATCGCTTTTGTAATTTATTTGATCAATGTTAAAGAAGAAGTTTTTGTAATATTTTCAAAACACAGTTCGTGGCTCTGCCAATTACGATACACGTAAAATGTATCCCTAAGTTTGCGTTTAGAAATCCCTCGGCCAATCAAGTAAATCGTTGTTTAGCATGACTGAATCCAACAGTCTACAATAGCTTACGATATTCTTTACAATATCATTATTAATGCTACACACTGAAGGTAGGAGAAATGAGGGCTTCTAGGCTGCAGATTCTCTGGTTGATAGCCCCTAAACATTGCTGTCTTCCGGTTTTTGGAAAATTCTCTGCTGATAGAAATTGTTGATTAAAATCGATTGTGATTTTATGTTTCCCGTAATTCAAAAAAGATAAAATAAAATATTAAGAAATTGTGCTAAAAAGATTTATAAAATGAAATTTTTAAAAATTGTGCAATGCGCTTAACATTTTGCTTTACGCTAAATTTCATTTTAAAAACAATGCACGAGAGCTACTGAAGCAGCACTATTTTTGTTTTCTTAGTATTCTTTCTCATCAAATAGGTTTGTCATTAAAAGAATGTCTCATTTTGTTCCCATACAGGAATCTTTGGTCAACTATGGTGAAAACTACGGTCTAATCCAGCGCTCTTTCATGTATTTGTTTGATTTGGTACAACAACGGCGGAAGTCTGTGACCTTCACACTCAGCGCCTCCTACTTAGAAATATATAATGAACAGGTGAGTGTTTGGGCAATAGACCACTTATTGTGTGTTAGGGTCAAAACATAGTCGGCCTCCAAACAAAATTTTCGCTATCAAACATTTTGTCGTGACGTCAAACTATGGGCGGCCATAGGTGTTGTTGGGTTTAGCCACTTGGCACTGTTTGCATTCCACTGTAGGGTCTGGGAGGCGGAGCCAACGCATGGAGACGTTGGTACATCATGGATGTCCCACCTAGACAGGCTCTGCAGTTTAATGAGTGTGGATTTGCATCATCAGTGGACTCTGTTTTTCTTTAGGCTTTTGGTTATTTCTCCAAAATGCCCCTTCCTTCCCTTCACAGCTTCTTTCTTGTTTTTTCTGTTTTCGACCGGAATGGTAGTTCACACTCTGAATTAGATATTCAGATTTTGTTGTTGATTGTACAGGCTCCCAAGGTACTTTACCTTGTGAGTAGGCTGCCGGTACTTTACCTGCGGCCGTCTATCACTTTCCTGCTCTGCAGTAGTTTGCATTTTTGCCTTAAAATTTGTATGTATTTAGTATAATATTTTTAATGTATAATTTGTGTAATACTGTAGGAATTGATTAAATTCATTTAAGTTTCTGATGATTATAGTAATTAGGTGAAATATGTGATTTTTATATTTTTATATTTCTTATAGTCTTTTAAAAGGAAAAACAACAACAACATTATAACGTCTTTAAAATATATTTTAATCAGTTTATTCCCATTTGTACAGCGCTTTGGGTTTTTAATCATTCAAAAGTAAGGCTTTAAAATACATGTTATTATTATTATTATTATTATTAGACACCATTCTTGATTCCACACGTTGTTTTAGGTTACATATCAATTTTGAGTTTAGACACCATTATGGGTTTTACACACACTTTTCGGTATTTTAGACACCTTTTTCGTAAGCCTCCCTTTTCCCTTATCGATTTTTTAGACACTTTCTCTTTTTGACACCTTTTTGGCACATATGGCTGCCCATAGTTTGATTTGAAGGCAGACTATGTTGTAGACCTTAGTGTTTCAGCAAATTTATCCAAAGACACAGCATGTTAATTATGTAGTCTTTAGATTTAAAAGCACACTGCTAGTGGTGTGTGTAATAACTGCATATTATAGGCACACTGTGCGTATACTTCGACAACCGAAGGGAATGAGAATTGCAACTATTTGTCATTCTATCGCTATTGCTTGCGTATGCATAATTTGTCGGAAAATATAAGATGCGTATTGTGTTTAGTGAAGTAATTGTAGCACGCGACCAGAACACAGAGCTATTTCCCTGCAGACCTGCGTGGCGTTGTTACTCCATCAGAAGAACTCTACAATATGCTTCTGAAGTCAGCAGTTAACGTTTTCAATATAAATAGGCTTTGTGAATTGAATATTGAGGAATTGAATAATGTATAACTGTAATAATTCCACATAACAGTAAAACAAAAACAGTTCGTACTTTTTGCTGCAAGTTGTTGAAAGTTTTCCGATAAGTATGTATCTTTGTATGAAGCAAAATGAGATATCAGATTATTAGGCCATCTTATCAAATTGTGTCATATTGATTTATTGGTTTCCAAATTATCCAATTGATCATATTGACTATAAATAACCGTAGTGCGGAAACAAGCGTCTGGAGGGGAAGCTAGCCCCAGGGACGATTGATACTCCCTACTATAGCTCAACGCCCCCTGATTCAACCTCAAATGTTGCCATGATTGTGATAGCCAATGGAAACCATCAAGAGAGCATGTGATTATGGCCCATATTCCAGAAACGTGCTTAGTTAAAAAAAATATTTTAACTGAACATTAACTGTACAGGAATGATAAGCACTGTTGTAGCTTCCAAACGAAACAGTTCAATGAACCGTGCTGTTGATGAGAAATTAAAACCATGGTTTAGCCTGGGACCATAAAACCTTTATGGTCCCAGGTTTAGCTAAACACCTTTCTGGAATATGGGCCATAAAGTTTGGTGTATCAAGATTTATTCATATCAGATATCCTATCATGTTTTGTCCATATACCTTTCTGGTAAATTTCATCAAAGTCACCATCACAATTCTTTGGACAATGTAAGTAAACATCCAGAGTGCAGGGCCCTTTTGTTTACAAATGCGTCCAGAACTCTGCAGCTCCTATTCATGTGATCGATTTTGTCCAAGGAATTTTGGCAGAGACTTCAGTAAGAGCCTTCTTTGTTTTTACACAAATATTGTACCATTATTCAACATTTATTTCCCTTCTCCATCTTTTCATTCAAAATTGTCACATGCATGCCAAGGTTTGTCTCTCTCTCTCTGCCCATCCCCCTGAGGCTAATTCTGTTAATTTTGTGTAATCAGCACAAATTTAAAGAGAAAGGCAAATTGATTTTATAACTTATGAGAGTTCATTAACTTTTTCACACCCATTTTGGTTTATAATGCAAAACCGACACCAGCACCTTTACAGCACATTTATCATGAATGGTCACATATAATCAGTATGCTACTAGAACATCAGAACATGGCTAAGTTGGGGCTGATTATTACTAAGTAATAAGTTTATATTTATAGACCTAACACACCTGCTGAATTAAAGAGACTGGTGTAGATTTCATGTGAAGTATTTGCAGAAACCTGTGTTTTAAAACAAGCAAATGCATTGAAGAAAAATAAAATTTAAATGCTAACAAAATTGGATATAATCAGGGACAAAATGAATTTGTGACACAATACACTGGTCCTGGACATCTTATACCTCACATAAGGCCGTATTTATACATTTTTGTGAGTGACCATATTGTGCCATGTGTTTTCAGCAAGCATCCGCGAATTATTCAATGTCTATTCTAATTTACATTACAACACATAATTGAGGAGGAGAAGTATGTATATATATTTTATATGATCAATAGGAATCATATAATTAATCCCAAATTATATGGAGTATGGAGTAGTTATCAATTTCCCATCATCAAACCTGCGATATTAGTAGAAAATACATTGGAAATGTTTAAAGAGCGAATACTTGTCGCACCATATATATTTTTGCCCATGAAAAAGTAAAAGCTGGCCCCAAGACTCCAGTAAAACTAAGAGCCAATCAATCTTGGCACTTGATTTACAAGTGTCCTGGCATCATGAATATTGACTTGCTTTGAGTGTTATACACAGAATATGTGTGGCGCATCGGTGATTGCGCACCTCTCTTGCATTGCATAGTAACTTAAATGCTGAGCGTCTTGCAAAAGTCGCGCATGTAAACATGGCCATTTCGTCAACACGTCTTCACCAAACAAGTGGGAAACCAAGGTTTATTATATTAATTCTAGTAGTTAGAACTGTGACTAATTATAAACAGACTTTGAAGTTAAATCTTGGATAAGAAATCTGAGCTATCACCATTAAACTTATTCAGAGAACAATCCCCCTGCTGCGCTGACAGAAAGACAATTGATTTGACAAAGGAGGAAGTTGTCTGACAACATTATTTGATCAAGGTGAACACTAGAGCTATAGTGAGTACTAAGAGTTAGCTGCTTGGCACAACCTGGCAATAGATGGCTACTTGGGACAATGAAGTTTATTCAACTCAAGAAGGGAGGGGCAGCTGAAGTGGAGACTGGTACACTCCATAAACCTTGGAAGTACATGCATGCAGCAAGCAGCCAATTAACAAACAACAAAAACCAATATGACCATGCGGAGAAATAATTATTCCATATTTTTCGAATCATAACAACGTACGGGTACCCAATCTTGCTGAATGTTCAAATAAACTTGGTTACATGTTTGTCCATGTGGTAGAAACAAAATTAGCCAAAATAATACCAAAGTCAAGAATGATTCATGTACAAAAAAAAAATATTAATGTGAAGTAATTTGGTCCTAAATCCTAATCAATCATCACTGGTCTCTTACACAATACATAACCACCAGTTCACAGTGTTGTAAAATACGAGGGATGTAATATGTTATGGATCTTGTAACAGAGTCTAATTGCTTGCTGAATACTTGAAGGGTTATAGAGTATAGTGAGGTTGGGGTGACTGTCATATATTGATAGGATATGTACGTCTGATATTTAAGACCCCTTTTTTCTTTCTACATAACATATGAGTGGTGCTCTGGCATAATGAGCTGAAAGTCGCGATTTTCAAAATCGAGTTTATGACATATTTTAATTTTCTATAACCTCAGATTTCGAATGATATATAATATGTCATACTTTCTTTCCGCAATCTTCATTTAGAGATGAAAATACAAGGCAGTCCACTCAAAAACTGCCAATAAAATATTGCCGCAAATCGATTTTTAAGTTACTGTTTACTATAGTGTATGATAGCAAAACACAATCAATTACCCATGAATGATTGCACTTCCTGGCATAATTGACCTTCAAAACGTGAGGTATAGTTTCACACTAATGTAGTAATGCGTTTTATGTCAAAAAACGAAATTTAATATTTTCACCATATTTTTACTTTAGCGGCCATTTATTCAAAATCTTCAATCGCGACTTTCCGCTCAATTTGCCAGAGCATCACTGTCACATATATAACTGTTTTTTCAAAGTTAAATTTTCCTTCTCCACTGACTTGTTATTCCAGGTGAAAGACTTACTAAACCCTTTTGGAAGAGATTCGTTGCCAGTGAGGTGGTCTAAAGACAAAGGATTTTATGTTGAAAACCTGTTTGTTGTAGAGTGTGAAACAGCAGATGATATATTGGCTGTACTAGAGGAAGGTAAGTTCAGGCCCCCAGCTTGCCCTTTTTCTAAGCCCCAACATGGAGTCTTTGCTAGGCCTTAGTCCATTCACTAGTCGTGTTTGGAGATTTCTGATTATCTTTGAGGTGGTCTGTAAAGACAAAGGATTTTAATTAGAAAATCTTTCTCTTTGTAGAATGTGAAATGGCAAACCCTAGCTAAGATGCTCTTAGATTCTAACCTAGTGGTCAATCCACCATTCATAATGGTAGAAATCCTTTACCTCTTTGGTTTTTATAGACATGTTTAATACATGTTTGTTGAGTATCTGTTGGCTGTGTCAGTGGCAAACAACTGCATTATCAAGCTGCTTGGGGGAGCACATTTGTGAGACCCCACATAAAAAGAAGCAAGTTTGCGGCAAAACTGGTTTTGAAATATGATTGGCTTAAGTTGGAATGAGTTAAAAAGGATCTGGGGAAGATTTTGAGCAAATAACATGGTGTTTGGTTTATAAAGTCACCCAAATGTAGATTGAACCAGTGTCTTGAGAATTATTGATTGTGGCATTCCCTGGGGGCTACTTAGTACAAAAGATGTCCTGCAAATTCGGTAGCAAAGTCAGCCTCTCTGATATAAAAATCATGATTTTTCTGTGCTAAAATGTGGTACATGTATTTTGATGTTGTTTTTTTCAAACTTTTGGCCGTGGTGTAAGTTAGAGTGTTTCTTCACAAAACTTTAGAAAATGTGTGCCAAAATGGTGTCATGCAGTTTGGGCAAAAACATGCAATTTTGGAATAAGTTTGTCACAAAATTTGGGCGATTTTGTATATGGATGGGTCACTTTTTTTTTGAAAATTGGTATTTGGACAGTTGGCTTTTCAAATTTTGCAGAGGCACGCCTCTACTGAAACCAAATTTGAGTACCCCCCTCCTGTGTGACATTACTTCTATAGTAAGTTTTATTTGCACAAATCTTCCTGTCTATTCTGTAGAAAATATCCCCCTCTGTAGATGTGAAGATGTGCCATCTGTTGTGTCAGGTAGTATCTGTGCATAGAGATGAGACATAACATGGTGGGCAGACTGATTGCATTGCACTCCAGATGTGGAATGAACAAACAGTAATATTGAATTGTCAAGAACTACTTAGAAATATTCAGCTTTGTTTGGGTTAGACCATTACAGACCAAGAGCCACTGTGTGTTTTGTATGTATAACATCCATATACATTTGTGTTGCTGCCTTCTGAATAAATTGCCATTGAATCATAATTTCTTTTTCTAATTATTTGTTTCATCTCACCATATACACGAAAATACATTGGTCAAATCGATAAATACAATATTGTAATATTAAAACCTAAAAGGAATAGCCTTATAACTTCAGGTCGTAAGTGAATCAAGTAAATGTAGATTTTCATCATGTTGATATCTTTAAATTGTATTCCTTTACACGTAACTATTTTAAAATGATGAAAATAACAATTTTAATTAAAATAATCAAGTTTTAATAAACCTCTTATAATATTAAACAGTAGGATGAGTAAAAAATGGGTGTACATTACGATAGCCATTCAGAACTTTCCCATTTTTGACTCAACCCTGCCTTAAACATACATGGTAGTTCCTTGAATTAAAAATGTGTGTGGACAAACATTAGGTGTGCCCACTTATATGAATGTACTTTTATAAGATTTTCCCTTTTCTCATTTTCCCTTTTGACTTGCAGGAATGAGCCAGCGACAGATTGCACATAATAACATCAATGAATATTCCAGTAGAAGTCATACTATCATGTCATTACAAATTGACTTTGAAATGGTAAGTTTTAACCTACAATTCTTCTCTTCCCTTATTTGACTCATTAGGTCACTTAGAACCCAGAATTGAATTTTGAATGGTCAGTTCTATTTGACCGTTCTTCTTATCTGGCTTGTTATCTCAGTTGGTAGAGTTCCGGGTAGGGGGTTACCCAAATTTGATTTTTGTAGGGGTGTGCTGCCCCGATATCTGAAACCTGTGTCTAGGGAATTGAAGATTGTCTCTGAAAAGGGGGCCTAGGGAACTGAAGTGACCGTACCAAAAAATGACCATTAAGAACTATTTTTTGGGTAAGTGTTAGCTTTGAAAGCAAAAATTGAATGAGAGTCTTGCAATGAAAATTTGGCTTGTGATTGAACTTAAGATTGTGCTTGAAATTGAGTTCTTGTAAGGAAAGTTTACCTAAATAAGTTATGGCTTTTTTATTTGCTTGTATTTTATATTCATTTTTATTAGGCAAAACAAGACTGCATGTATATTATATTTTTATTTATCGACATTAAGTTTATAAGGAAAGGAAAACACACCCTTTGTTTGGACTTTACAGTCTATTTTTCTTTTCCATGATTGTCATATGATTGTATATTTTGTTTTACATTGTTTGTGAATATGATAATTAAATTAAGTATTATTATTATTATTAGGGACCGTTCACAAACACTTGTAAGGGGGGGCCTGATGCAAAAAAAATTATTGCGAAAAATTTTCGGGGCCCCCCTTTTCGACCTCGAAAAATTTAAGGGCCCCCCTTTTTGCGACAAAAATTAGTGGTCAATCCCATAAACTCAATTTTTACCGGAAAATTTGTGGTGATTTTTTTTCAGAGCCCCCCTTACGAGGGTGAAATATTTTAAGGGCCCCCCCTTTTGGCATCAGGCCCCCCTTTACAAGTGTTTGTGAATGGTCCCTTATCATTATTATAACAACAGGACTCAACTCGCAACCTCTGTATTATTATTTGAATATTTATATATTTGATGGAGCTAGTTCAATATTTTAAATAGACATTTAAAACAACACTAGATTTTGTCCAAGTACCATGCTATCTCAGTTATCTTTCCCTTAAAAAGTTGTTGGTGACAATTTGTTTTGGCATGTACACATGATCACCCTAGCCTTAATAATTTGTAATAGCCAATAGGACATAAGTCATTAACTGGTCATATTTTTTGTTTCACACGAATACATTGGTAAAACCATGCCAATTTGTATTCAACGGATCGTAACTCTG
>JXSR01S009486.1:52881-79842 GCA_000969725.1 Ophiothrix spiculata
TAGCAATTCATTCTAGCGCAGCGCCACAACCAAGCCGTTCAAGCCGAGGCTTGTGTGGCTTGGCTAGAGGATTTTGCTCAGTATGGCGCCATGGAAATAGATGGCTCAGTCAGAGCTATCTCACCATGGTGGGAAGTACCAGGATTCATTTTATCAAACACATTTTAAATTTGAAAACTACAACCTTGAATTTACTTCTTATACAAAATATTAATTCAGGACAATAATTGTGATCATTCATCTCAAACCAGCTGTAAATGCAGCCTTTTGCCATTTTCACTTTTTGAAATATTTTAAAAACCATGTTATAAGGATTAAAGGGGCAATTCTTGATTATGATGTGACAAAAACCTCACCTCTTTTCAATCTCAATACAGAGAAGAGTACAACATATATATATGCTGAATATTTCATATGAATTCGACCATTCGTTCTCATGTTACAAGCTTTTCAGCATTTTAAAAATCCCCAAAGACTACTGTGTTGTAATTACTGTCGGAGCCCGACAGTAATTAGAAAATGACACATTTTCTAATTTTTCTCAAAAATGCAAGCACATTTGAAAGAACTAGCAAGATACCTGCGCTTCGCGCGGGCATCTTGCTTATGATTAGAGCATACTATTTTGAACTTATTAACATTTGTCATACATAATATTTTCTCGTAGCCCTAGTTGATTAGAGCATAGGGCCTACTATTTTGAACTTATTAAACCTTTAGTCGCACGTTGATAATGTTTAATTTATTTTAATGTTTAGTTTGATTTTTCCGTAGCAAACTATTTTGAACTTATTAACATTTGTCATACATTGATAATGTTTAAATTTATTTTAATGTTTAGTTTGGTTTTCCCTAAGCTTAAAAGTGCCCCGATCATTGAATTTTGAGTTTAATTTTCCCGTATAAATGTATTTTTATGTTCTCATTCTGGATATCATCCTGCATTTCTGCATTTTCCCCCATGATGCCCTCTGCTCCTGTGAATCATCCCATATCATCGTGATAATCCTGCCGTGAGTTCCTCGTTTTCTCTTTCAGTTAATTTTCCCCTAACCTTAACCATGCAGGCTTCCCTCGTCCCGTACATGAATACACAAAAAGTTTAATTTTCCAGTTTAAAGTTTTTTTGATGTTCTTATTCTGTTTATAATCTTGCATTTCTGACCACATATTTTCCCCGTGATGCTCTCTGCTCGTGAATCGTTCTTTATCATCGTGATAACCCTGCTAGTGTTTTTTCCGTTTTCTCTGTAAGTTAATTGTCCCGTAACCTTAACCTGGCTCCACCGTCCCGTACGTGAATACACAAAAAAGTTGTATTTTCCCGTATAAAGTTTTTTTTGATGTTCTTAATCTGTATACATGTATATATCATCTTGCATTTCTGATCACAATTGTTCCTTGTGATGCCATCTCTCGTGAATCATCCCGTACCATCGTGCAAAATGCTGCGTAAGTTCACCGTTTTCCCTGTCAATTATTTTTCCCGTACCGTCCTTAAACCTGGCATTGTCGCTTACCACGCGTCGTTGTAATTGCGCATTGCGCAATGTCCTTGGATCCGTTTTGTTTATTCACGCACTCGGCTAGTAATTTTTCGACTCTGTGCACATGCGTAAGACGCTCATTAACGGCAAAAAAGGACCAAAAATACAAATTTTTTGCACTTTTTGCCGCAACCCGTTAACGGATTTTTCCGATTTATAGGTTAGAACCTTCCTCGGGGTTTCCTCTACCTTGCCCGTGCATTTCACGCCGTTTAGATCAAAACTGAGGGAGCCTTTTACTAACATACCCACCCACACCACTACTCAAATTATAGTAAGATGATTTGGGGATTGTCACGTATATCAGTCAAGGATTCTTACTGACCAAAAAAGTCAATTTTGATAGAGGTGACCTTGAGGATGAAAAGTGGATCATGAATTGCCCCTTTAAAATGACACCTCATTGAACCTCACTTCCAGAAGTCAAGTTATGGTCTGTCAAAGGTTGCCCAGCAATAAAAGATGGAACTGAGATAAACACGTTCAAAGAGTAGGCCCGGTCCAGATTCCACCATAGAATATTTTGCTTAGAATATTCTATGCTGACGACAAAATGACGTAGGTCACCGAATAAAACTGTGTTGATGACCTACATCATTTTGTCATCAGCACAGAATATTCTAAAGCAAAACTGTGTGTTTAATTCGATGACCTACATCATTTTGTCGTCAGCATAGAATATTCTAAGCTAAGCAAAATATTCTATACGATAGTGTAGTCTGGAATGGGCTTATAGCCTGTAGTTGCTATTGATTGTCCTCAGAACATATGTGATGGCTCACCTCGAAACAGGGACTTTGCACATGATATCAATTTTGATTTTTTTCATTTTATCTGTTACAACATTTTCTAAGCTTTAATATGACACCTTACTTGTTGAAATTGATCAAGGCGATCAAATATAGAAAATCTGCTGGGAATTCTTATTATTTTCTTTATTTTTTGCTGCCTATTTTCATCTGTATCTTGAAAAGTGTACTGTCGCAAAGTCCCCCTTTTCGGGGTGAGTTATCACATCATTTTCTTGAAATGAAACTTTACTGGTATTTTGAAGTAAGCATAGGATTGCAATCTGTCAAAAAATCAATTTCGTTAAATTACGACCTTGGCAAATATTTTCACCTGTAGAGCAAAATGAAGTTTACTGCATTTATTGCTGTATAGAGATGAACGGACACATTTTAAACTGACTCTTTCACAGTCAACTATAATTCCCTAATCTCTTACACAGATACAACCCTCACCTGACATTCCGATGCATTTGAATATAAATTTTATGGAACTGAATATCTTCTTTTTTATTCTGAATATCAGCCTTCATTTCCATGGCAACATGCCTTGGTAGCACAGACAGTAATAATCTTTCCTGCAAAATATTAATAAAAAGACAGAAAATGAAAATGGTTATTATAGGTCATGATACATAAGATGACATTTATACCACTTGTAATCATCCTGTCAGTATTGATTTCAAAGTAAAGAAAGGCTGATTTTTCAACTTGATTTTACCTTTTGCATGATCAATAACTTAATTAATTTACCTCATAATGTTTCCAATCATGTTTTTGTCTGACGAGAGTAAAGCCGAAAACATACTCGGCCTCCAAACAAATTACCAAACATATGGTTGTGACGTCAAAATGACGAGGGACTCCAAACAAAATAACTTCAACACCGAGTTGAGACCAAATAAAACTTCGCGCTAGATTGCACATGTTATTGAATTGCCATATACATTGGACCAAATGTTTTTTACCCGTTCATAGTTTAAATTCGATGGCAAATATTTGGTGACACAACCAAATGTTTGGTAACAAAAATTTTGTTTGGAGGCCGACTATGATTTGGCCCTAATAGCATAGAAGAGGGAAATAATCAGGAAAATTTATGATTAGAAAAAGGAGAAGGATATAGTACAAGTGGGCTATCACAATATCGACAAAACACAAATCCAGAAGACTTAGCAAGTGCTTCCTTGACCAATTTCCATCACTTAGCAATAAGTGGCTTAGCCAGCATAGGGCAAGGGGGCCCCCCCTGACAAAAAATTGAGCAGGAAATCGGGACAGCAAGTGGGAAAAATCAGGAAGAACAAGAAAATGAGAGAGTAGCTGCAAGACCGCTTGACAGGAAACATGGGGAAAAGCAGAAAATTGTGTCAAAAGATTTGAAAAAATCGCTTAAAACCATTTCTTTTTTGCTTGTCAGTTTTTTAAATCGACTTCAATTAATTTTGGGTGTACGAAAATGGATTTTTTTTTTTGTCGGGAAAAATTGGTAAGGTTTGATAATCGGGCCTCTTTACTTTTTAGAATCACAGGCTGAGCCAAAAAATAGACACTTTCAATTTAAAAGTTGACCATTTTGGCATAAATTATTGAACAGACATAATTCGCTCACCCTAAACTGATGATCCCAACATCTCAATTTTATCAATTTTGCGCCAAAACAAAGGAAACGCAAAAGGTTTGGACACCCTACAATAGCAACAAGATAGGGCCAAAACATAGTCGGCTATCAAACAACATTTTTGCTACCAAACATTTGGTCGTGATGTCAAAATGACAATTTACTTCAAATAAAATAACTTCTACACCGAGTTGAGACCAAATAAAATTTTGCGCTAAATTTCACATGTGTTGAATTGCCATATACATTATCTCAAATTTTTGTTACCTATTTATACTTTGAATTTGATCGCAAATATTTGGTGACGTCACAACCAAATGTTTGGTAACGAAAATTTTGTTTGAAGGTCAACTTTGGTTTGGCCCTTATAATGTAACTTCTGGGCTAACCTGAATATCCCCAATATTGTCTCCTTGTAGGAATACAAATCTGTGGGAATCTGTGATCTTCTATGTAAGTATTATGGTTGGCAATGTACATTGAGTAAAGGATATAGGTTTGTTTGGCTTAAACTTGAAAGAAGAATTGTGTAGAAATAAATATTGTTTTTAGGATTAGAGTTTGCAATCCAGTTAATACATGTTCTGCATGTGGCAAATAGAACCAGCCGGAACCTTTAATCTTTTCAATACAGGTTTAATATGTTCCTTGGTTTTCAACATGGATTCTCTACTCTAGTAGTAGAGAATCCATGGTTTTCAAGAATAGTTCAATGCAATCGCACATTAATATATAATATTTTTTTGCATGGTTTTAATTCAGCAAGAATTCCAGAAGACAAAACCTATTCAGATGCCTTTGTCTTTCATTCCAATATACAGAATTTTTATCTCCTTAAACGTCATAAAGCCTTAGTGACGGCATCAATAAAATATCACCTTGTATTAAGATCCTTTGTTTCTATGACGATGTCAACATGTTTTGGTCTTATATATTTTCAAAAATGTATGGTTGAGTAACTTAACTGATACTAATTATAAAAAATGCACTTAATTGTTAGTTAAATTTTCATTTTCAAGGTTAAATTGTTTTATTAGAATACAGAAATAAACAGTGCATTTTTTAAGAGATGGGTGGTACATCATCTGTAATGCAGGATTGTCCTCCTTTAGTCAAGCAACAATAGAAAGATGATTTGATAATAACAAACAGATAATTTTGGAGCCAATAGTAAATAGCACAATGCATGGGGTATACTTTATAGCCTGATCTAAAGTATTCTACGAAAACATAGTCGGCCTCCAAACAAAATTTTCACTACCAAACATAAATTTGGTCATGACGTCACCAAATATTTGCCATCGAATTTAAAGTATGAACCGGTAACAATGTATATGGCAATTCAATATGCATGTGCAATCTAGCGCGAAATTTTATTTAGTCTCAACTCGGTGTTGAAGTTATTTTATTTGGAGTCACTCGTCATTTGCACGGCCAAATGTTTGGTATAGAAAATTTTGTTTGGAGGCCGACTATGTTTTCACCCTATGAGCTACCAAATATTTGGTGCCTCAAGTCTTTCATGTTTGATTATTTCCAATGCATTTTCTAATCATGAAGGGCCAGAGTTTAAATTTGCTACCAACTTTTTGGTGCAACTTGTCTTCTATATCTAATAAACTAATAAATAATTGTAATGTATTTTCTGATCATTTTCTTGACAATGAAACATCAATATACCACACTTTTTTTGAATGTGATATCTAACATTATTTGATGGTTTTCGTCACCAAGTCCTTGTTATTGATTAGAAAATGCATCAATTGGAATTAATAAGGTTAGGCCCGGTGCAGACTCCACTATCGTATAGAATATTTTGCTTAGAATATTCTATGCTGACGACAAAATGACGTAGGTTATCGTATAAAACACACAGCTTTATGCGATGACTAACGTCGTTTTGTCGTCAGCATAGAATATTCTAAGCAAAATATTCTATACGATAGAGGAGTCTGCACCGGCCCTTAGGGTTAAATTTTTCATGAAAACTTTTCCACTGAGTACAAATATGAAGTGTTACATTCTAAAGAGTAAATTTATACATTTTTTACTTAAAATGTTACAAATTACAATTAAGATCAACAGATCAACACAGAATTCAGTAAGTACAATAATTGAAGAGTGTTGCCACATGTTATATTTGCATAGATTATATATCGATACTACTGATTTTGTTAGTTGAATTTGTTGTCAAAATTTACGTAAAATTTCGTACTATAATGCACACACACAATTAGATAATTATCTGGAAACAATGCTCCTTGGACTTTTTGGAGTTTTGGAAAAATCTGTTGTATTATTATTTTATAATGTCTCTTCAGGGCAGTGAACGACAACCATCTGACTGATGTCAGGATAAGGACGCCTGACCCCTGCAATGTTAAGTAAAATGAGCATCAGAACAATCTGGATGAAGAATTTAGGTTTCAAAATCTATAGCATGCTGCAGCCGTTGGACTAAGTGAGTTTAAAAAAAACACACTATCAATTTCATTACAATTTTAGGTTGTGTAAGAAGTTAAAACACTGCATTGACAAAAATGAGTAACCAACACTTCACAACAATGATCAGGTATCACATTTGTTATTAAACTCTAGTATAGCATTTCTACTCCAAAATTTGTCCATAACAAATGAAATTACATCCGTTTTCTTTCTTAAAAAATAAATGTAAATCTATACATCCTTGCTGACCTTCAAGTCGAATCTGAGACGGAAAAAGAAGGTAAAATTTCACAATTTCATTTTTTCTTTAAAAAATCATTGAATCAAGTCCTAGAATTCCTAAGGTATATAAAGAATTTAATTGTGTTCAATTCCACTGGGAAATCAAGACAAAATAATGCCCACAACATTCAGAATTGAAAAAAAAATGAAAAGGATATATTTCTGCAATTGAATGAGCAACAAGCATAGTGTGTTCAAAGCAAAAGTTCATATGGATCCAATAGTTTAGCTGAAATGATGAGGAAATGGACTGTTTTGATACGAGAACTATTATGAAATTTTGCAAGAACATGGACCATTTTGACAAAAAACTAAAAAATAGTTCATTTGGCAATGAAATCAACAGAAAGGACAATTTTGACATTGAGAACTATAAAATGGATCATTTTGACATGAAATTCAACTAAATTAAAAGTAACCATTAAAACTATATAGTTATTAAATTAGAGAATAAAAGATGGCGATTTATTATTTTGCCTGTCATCTATCGTCTCATAATGGATGGGCATACATTATTTTTTCGTAATGGGCACCCCGGCACCATCTTTTATTCTCATTCTTAGTCACAAATTTGAGTCATTTATAATCCAAAAACGATGAAAATTATTGCCAAAAACTATAAACATTATCATTGGAAAAACATACACCCCTATTCAAACATGAAATATTCCAAACCCAGTAAAGCTGTTCGCGCCGGAGGTGTGCCGTGATTTTGAACGCGCGGCTCCACTGTGTTTCACGCTGAATGCACTGTCATCTATCGTCTCATAATGGATGGCCAAAATTCCTTATTAGGAAGTAAAATCGCACTCAGTGACTAAGAATTGACAAGAAATTACATAGTAGACCATTTTGATGATGGAAACTACAAAATGGGACATCTTAACATCAAAGATCACAAATGGACCATTTTGACACCAAAAATATAAAGTATCAAAGTGAATAATCATGACATAAAATCTACAAACATGGAAACTATCAAGTGTGTCATTTTGACATAGTTTCTAAAGCCAACTGCGTACTGCAACTACGGTAGAACATCAATTGATAATTCATGAAATCAAGGAAGAGTAAACAGAGTTGATGTGTAAATTAATCTAAACGACCCTTCATGATGTATATAATTTAAATAACAAAGTGGACCCTTTATATTTCCTAAAGCATAGATCAAATTTATCATATTTCCAAAAGCTTAGATCAAATCCCTTGGAATCAAAGAGATGAGGTGGTAAGCGAGCTCTGGTATACTTTGATCAACACTAAATAGGCGGGAATCATGAGGTTTTCTTCATCCGCAAGGCGCGCCGTAGATAATGATGCGCGAGTCACACGTGCAACGTACGTGCGCTGCGTCTTTTGCAGTCTATTTGGTGTTGATCAAAGTATAGCGGAGTGAAGAAATACACATAATTGAGCTGAAAGCCTATAAATTATTCCAATCAAACACTGCTGAAACACAAAAAGAAAATGTAAAGGCTACTTTCAGGCATACAATTGGGATTTTACCCTCAGTGCTCTCTCCCACAAAATATATTACAGACTAAGGTCAATCAATTCTTTATCATATGTGATGACTCACCCCGAAAAGGGGGACTTTGCGACAGAAAACTTTTCGAGATACAGGTGAAAATAGGCAGCAAAAAATAAAGAAAACAAGGTACAATTTGATGCCAAACACCAATGAGATTGTAAGAGGTGTTATTACTTTTATTATTAGTGAGGAAATGATGTTGCAATGGCTGTTGATACAGTTGTATTTTAGCCTTTTTTATACAAGTGTTTGCGAACCATCCCCAGTGCCGTACGAAGCGGGGGGGGGGGGGGGGGGGGGGGGGGGGGGGGGGGGGGGCACTTGACCCCCCTGGCTCGAAATATCGGGACGCTGGCGGGACAAATATCAAAATATCGGGACGATATTTTACTACTTTTACTGTCCCGATATTATACGGTCCCGCAAATTTTATTCAAAATAAGCCAATTTTAGCGGTTTTATATCGATTTTTGGCTGAAAACAGCAAAATTTTCGCGCGCTACGCGCGCATTACAAACAAATTGAAGGTATATACATCAGGACGAAACATGAATTTCGGGACGGTAAATGTGTTTGCCCCCCTTGGCTTACATGCCTTCGTACGGCCCTGACCATCCCGTACACGTACATGCATTGTAATGTATGCAGAGTTTCTTCCGTCCAGGTATATAGCTCAGTGGGGTAGGTAAGGGATCGTATTTTCAAGATTACGCATGTGCAATGTCAGTCTTTACCGAGAAAATAAAACCACTTTGTGCTTAATACTACACAATTTTGAAGACATAACTCAAATTTTATATTTTCTTTATTATAGGTTGTCATACTTTGAATATTCCTATTGCTACTGAGATCAATACAACCCAACTGAAGTCGATCGGTATTTAATATTTTCAGGCTTTCTTTCAAATCCAAAATTTCCCCATTGACATCTCAGAAGTAAATACTATATAGCGCGCAGGCGCGCGACGCGCGAGCAATAATAAGAATTTCCAGCAGATTTTCTGTTGTAAAATTTGCTTGTCTTGATCAATTTCAACAAGTAAGGTGTCACTTTTAAAGCTTGAAAAATGCTGCAACAGATGAAATGAAAACATAAAAATTGACATAATCTTCAAAGTCCCCCCTTTCGGGGTGAGCCATCACATATGGCCAAAATTCTGGCAACTTAACTGGGCATCTTCTATTATAGAACCATTTAGTCAAGTAGATTTGATCAAAAATATAGCATGGGCGTCAAGTTGGGTACGGCAACAATGTTTTAACTGAAATTGAAAGTTTAGGGTGTGTACTTAAAGAATCTGAATGATGCCTAAAATCCACGCTTGAGCAATTTTTGTTATTGACGTAATACGTTACCCCCCTTTTTCGCATATTATACTAATTTCAGAACATCTTATATGTGGTATAAACATATCATTTTTGGTATCAAATTAAAGTTAATTAAATTTAGAATGCAAATGTCTTAAACCTAGGTCATTTGAATGCTTAAAATTCAAAATGGCCGCCAAAATGACATATTTTTAATAAAAACAATCAAAATATGCTTAAAAAGGCCAAATATCCTAAACCATCAATAAAAAGTAATATTTAAGTTAACTACACGATTAGATGACCTAAAGATTTACCATTTACATATTTCAAATTTTAAAAATACATAAATACATAGAAAATAAAGCTTGAAATAACCACACAAGCACTGTTTGTTTTGCACAAAGACGGGTGACAGTAACTTAAAAACAACATCAAATAAACTGAATACTGGTAATAATTAATGGAAAATAGCTTTGCTGATTACAACATAAGCATCCTTCAACACGAAATGCAAATGGGCATCAACAATGGAGTCTAACATTTGCTCTAAATGAGATAGAGCATCATCGAATTACCATTTAAACATGATATATTCAAAATTATCAATGGAAATGGTTCTTGGGCTACAACAATAACACTTGTAACTAAAGCAGAATGACGTCAATCACATGATTAAAATAAAAAAACATGTATTGCCGAAGACAAAAAGACCCCAAACGACCGTCAAATACCCCTACAACATACCCATACTTGAGAAAATATAATTTTGGCGGCCATTTTGATACACGTGAATTGCATAGTCGGGTCAGAATGTATCTCCTTTAACCCATAAAGCAATATCCTTTCATTATTTTGAAAACAGAGCATTTTTAATGTTGCTTTAATTATATCTCTAAACCCATTTTCTATGAAAATATGCACTTTACCTGCTATTTTAAGTTATATATTCTGAACCATTTTAAATTTGTCATATGTTATCAACCTAATTTGGGGAGAATATATCTATTATTAATACTAATGACATTTTCCATTGATTGTATTTGATATCTTATGTTTTCAATGTTAATTTAATGTCGCTGCAACTAGTTTCCCACCATGAAAAGACTATTTGTTGCCATTTTGGACCTAATAATGGTGGCTATTTGGGATTTTCAAATTTCGTGGGAAATAACTTGTGGATACAGCTTTCCTTCAAAGTCATTTACATGAATTACGATGGGTGTATGATATCTTTAATGCTGGCAGTATGTCTTTGAAATATGTTCTTGTGCATTAAAATAAATCTTTTTAGCCACTTTGAACCTTAATATAGCACGGTTTTGTTAATAAAAATGTGAATGACCTAGTTTGGGACAAGTTGTTTCTGTTTTACCATCTAAAACCATTTTTCACTGATTAATTTGAATATTTAATTATTTTAGTGCTGATTTGTAAAATTCCATTTATGCGCCAAAACATACCAGTGCTCATTTTTGGCCTTCTTTGTGCAATAGTTTCAATTTTAAATATTTAATGGCTCATGTTTAGATCAAAAATGACATTACTGATACATGAATGATGAATGCTCCCTCTAGTAAATAGTTATGATATACAGGTATGAGATTTAAAAAGATTTGCGTTCAATGCATAAAAATATGGTATTTTGGTGGCCATTTTGAATTTGAATCACCTAAAAGTGACAAGATTTTAAAGTATCTGCATAACATGTTCCATTAGCCTTAATTCCATATCAAACATGATAAGTTAGCGGGACAAAACCATATTTGTCATACATAAGGTGTACCGGTATGTGAAAAAAATGGTGTGGCTTATAACGTCAATAACAAAAATCGCTCAAGCGTGCATTTTTGGTATCATTCAGATTCTTTAAGTACGCATTCTAAACTATCATTTTCAGCCAAAGCATTGTAAGCATACCTAACTTGATACCAAACATGATATTTTACACATTGTTATGAAATTCTGTGAGTTTTAGGCTACTTTTGCCCCTTTGTGACATTATGTGGACTTTGAGAGACCTTAACTTAATTTTTATCCCTTTTCACCCACTTATACATATTTTACTTGTCATAAGCTTTAATTTGACACCAAACATGATATGCTTATACCACAAATAAGATGTTCTGAAAATAGTATAATATACGAAAAAGGGGGTAACGTATCAAGTCAGTAACAAAAATTGCTCAAGCGTGGATTATAGGCATCATTCAGATTCTTTAAGTACACACCCTAAACTTTCAATTTCAGTTAAAAAATTGTTGCCATACCCAACTTGACGCCCATGCTGGCGATCTACCTGACTAATTGAAAATGTTGACAAGATGCATCTAATTGGTGCAACAGGTCAAGTGGTCAGACTCAAGTATGTATCTCTTTTCTCGGCATTTCAACAGGCTCATCATGAGATTCTCAAGTGATTGATAATTTGAAAGCTATTATAAGCAACAGCTCCAATTACACTACTTAATGATTGGTAGCCACGTGCCTGATTTAGAGAAAGTTTTTGATTTAAGGTATAGGGACAATTTTTATGGTTTGTTTGAATTATAGTTAAAGCAATACTATAAGATTTTGATCAAAAATGGTTTACAGCATAAATTGAAGGAAAGAGACTTTCTAAAAGCATTTTCAAGTGTATTTTGTCCAAAAATTGTTTTGCTACTGAAAACAATGATAAATAGGACATGCATGCTTTCCTATACTAATACATGTGGAATTAAATTTGGGATCCCAACTTTTATTCATCAAATGACAATAACAGAAAAAGTAAGCATATTTGAGCCAAATCATTTGAAGGTATTATATCTACCCTAAGCAAACCCAATAAGCTAAAAAAATCAACAAAAGTCATGGTTGACAGGGCCGCTTCATTTTTAGCACTTCATAGTATTGGTTTAATTGAGGTATTCCAATAATTAAGTAAATGTGTGTGCTCCTCTGGAATCAAGTGTAAGCACTGGTTTAAATATTTAGGGTAACTTTTCGAATAAAAAATCTTCCAATTACACAACTTAATGATTGGTATGTACATGCTCGTTTTGCTCCAATTTGAGTGTTGAGAAGTATAGCAGCAGAAGCAGAAGCAGAAGAGGCAATAAGTATAAATAATCCCCAGAGAGTTTGTAATCCCCATCAATTCTTTTGTAGGTTTGTATGGGGGAAAGCAAAAGTAAAGACGCCCAGGACTTCTTTGCTTTTACATACAGAAGACAATAGACTATCACCTATGTACTTTGATTGACAGGTCTCTTTTGTTGGGTAAGACCATAAACAATACTGCATTTGTGATTTATGATTATGTGAACTATTGTGAAATAAAACCTTTGTTTTTTAATAAGATATTTTACATCATAATTGAACTCAGGTTTACATTCAGATAAAGTTTCATAGTTGAATTTTGTTATCATCAATACATGATATTGTTTTTAACACTAACTAGAAACATCTCTTGCAAAATCAAGTGTTTTTGTACAGGGCTTAATCATGATAAAGCACTAACATGGTGGATGAGTTGCAGTATTTTTGTAACTTTATTACGGCAAAGATAAGAACTAGGACAATAGTTAACTGCCCTACAAAGTAAAAAACGCAGTATGTGCATTGCAGATATATTGCAAGTTACTTCCTTTTCCCTTGGAGAAATCCTACACAAATCCTACTTTCATAACTAAAGGCAGTATCTGCTATATCAAACATGCGCTGATACAACTTTTTTGCATGGAAATGAATTGAAGTGAAATTGCACGTCTAATGGCTGTATCTGCTATGCTTTATAGATGCACATACTGCGTTTTTACTTGTAGGGTAGAGTACTCAAAAGTGCAAAACTCGTGTCATGAATCAAACAAAAATGTTATCAAATCCATCTGTGTTTCCGTGATAAACAACGCATACAACAGGCATCACATATTGGATAACAATATACCATTCACATCCCATTAACAATGCATCTCACGTCAACCTCACGGAAACTAGGTAGGTACGTCTAAGAGCTGGGTAGGGTGAAACATGGAGTTTATATGCTGTTGCTAATAAAATATGAGTTAGGAGATGTATCGCTGACACCCTAATGGGACTCTAAAGGAAGTGAGCTGAATTCTTGATTGGGTGTTTCCTGTAATGTCTTGTTAGAACTTTGAGCTGTGTTATTTTGCAATGAGCTGCATTATTGTGTTGTTGTAAATGTGGATCTATCAAGGCAGAATGTATATTGTTTGAATGGAACAAGAAATTTGGTGTAACATATTCATTAAAGAATAGAAGATTTCTTAGGGAGCACTTCAACACTCAGCCGGCAGTTGATCGCACAGAAGTTGAAACCGGCCAGAACTGGTAGTTATGGGGGCCAGAACTGGCTGTTCTGGCCCAGAACTACCAGTTCTGGCCAGTTGCACTTTGTTTGTAACAATGACAACCACCCAAAATTACCAGTTCTAAGCGGTCAGCTGCAGGTGAAGTTTAGTAGCTGCCCGGAGGGGCTACAAAAGGGGTTATAGGGACGTGCCGCAAATTCGGGTATCAAAATCAGGCATTCTGGTATTCCAATTGGTCCTTTTTCTTTGCAAAATGTGGTATTTTGATGGGTTCACTTTTCAAAATTTTCGAAAATTTGCATCAAATGCTGCAAATTTTGATATTTTGTCCCAGAATGTTAGAAAATTTTGCCAAAATAGACAAAATTTGGACAGAAAAATGAGATTTTTGATTAAATTTGCCTCAAAATTTTGAAGATTTGGTATATGGATGGGTCAAGTTTCGTAAAAGTTGGTATTTGGATGGGTGGCTTTCCAAATTTCCCAGAGGCATGTCCCTACCCAAACCAAATTTGAGTACCTCCCCTGGGAGTAGCTGTCCTTGATGGAATATATTTTGCTGAAAATAACGGTTTCAAGATACTTACATCAAATGAATAAGTTCAGTACAGAGAGTGTACTTTTTTGTGAAATTTAAGTGTATGGTACATAAATGACCTTTTCAAATTGGATTGCATCACATAAAATGTAATTTTAGAATTACAAATAGACCTAAAACTGAGAGAGTCTAAAAAAAATGATAAACTTTTTTTAATAAAAAAAAAGAATCAGATACAGGCATTTAATTTTAATTCAATGATTCTAGATTAAACTACAAACTTTAACAGAAAGGAGTGGACAGGTATAAGAAAAAAAAAGCGCTGTATGCACTAACTGGGAAAACTAGGAAATGTGTAGGGTAAAAAAAATCAGAATATCATCCTGAGATGAAGGATTGCTGCTACCTGACTTATCTTTCTAATTGGAGTGATGGATGATTTTGTCATACAGGCTGCATTTAGGTTAATAGATTGAGCAAATTACTGCAGTTGAATCAGAGGAAGGCACAATTAAGAAAGGTTAAGTGTTATCTTCAACTTTAACATATTTCCTTTTACTACAGTTAACCAAATATTACAAAATGCTACAATCTTTATATGCTTGATAGGAAATTAACAACATTTTTAATAGTTTTAGTTTTAAAAAGAACTAAAAGAATATACCTGGCAGAAATATAAGCACAGATTGATTCACAGCATAAATTTTGTGCAAACTAGGTTGCCTATTTTTATGAGAATCTTTCTTTTTAGATACTAACAGATGTATTGCATTCCTGGATAAGCAAAGTTTTATATAAAAAAAGAGTCTATTGGTATTGGACTCAACAATGAAATTTTAGTTTCTTGCAATATTTTAAAACTACAACTGTATTTCCATTATATACTTTTATAGCAATAAACATCTCTAAGATATATAGCAACTTTTCTTATTTCTCATATGGCCAACCAAAAGAAGACATCAGGATCTTCCCATCATGCATTGCTTCCTATGGGAAATTTTGTACAGGAAGTCATGTGAGTAGTTAGTAAATATATATATATATATAGTGTTGAAACATGCTTGAAATGCAATATTACAACAATTAACATTGATTTCTGAGTATTCCATCACTAATTAACTACTCACATTATTTCCTATACAAACAATATCATAGGATGCAATGCATGATGGGATACACACGATATCTTCTCTTTTGCCAACCATTTCTCTTCTAACAAAAAGGTCTAAGGTGATCATCCCTGGTGTCTGTTTAATAAGATACTTGACACTTTACAACAGAAGCACACATCCAGTCCTTGGCATCTTATACGGTGAATTTGATCAAACTATGCCGGGCTTTATAACGACATAGACACCTTCAAACGATTCTATATCTTGACACAGTTACGTGATCCATCTAGTCGACTAGCCTAACAGGCTTTTACATACAACAGCTTTTGCGATCTAACTAATAATTACTATCCAACTCATATAACCTAGACACTATAAAATCTTTCTAAATCTCTAAAAAGAACAAATAAATAAACAAACACAAAGAAACCGCCAACACGTTTAAGTGTACCACGCTGCAAGCAATTCGCATACTGTAATGATCAAGTAAGCTTATAACTAAGCCATTGCTGCAGCGTTCAATGGTTACAAAATCTACTTCACTTGTCCTGTTTGTAATAAAACTGATGATCAACAAATGCTGAGGTGATTATATTACAAATTAGTTATTTTGAAAGCAGCGTTTTGATAGCCCTATTTGTAATAAAATTCAAGGGAAAAAGTATTCTTTAGGTCCATACAAAGTTGCTAGGGATAATGGATCTTATTCTCTTTCAATAGATATTAATGGTCAATTCTAAACTTAAGAAACCTCTATCAAACAAGATACTCTGACAACCGAGAGATAATATTTACTTGAATATTTCCATTCATTCATTAATCATGTTGAACTATAACAGGTTAATAAAAACTATATTCATGTTCACAGTTACAAACTAACACATAAGTTCATACCTGCTGTGTTGTAGCTTAGCTTTGCTACTACATCCCATGTAACATCATATAACACCTCTGTTTGAAACATAAAATCAATTTTCAAAGCAGTCTTGTGTTATATATAACTGCGTAATACTTGTAAAATCAATTTTGTCGGTGAGAATGTAGAGTGCTTTAAGATACCTTTATGTAACTCAAACCCAGCACATGCATGGTAAAGGATATACAATAATATAGTCTATACATTCTAAACAAAATCAAATTCAGAAAACCTTCATAGAATAAGTATAAAATTGTTAAGAACATTGCCACATTCTGTTTGTTTAGTGGACAAAACATCTGCTGTATCTTAAAACATATGAGGATACAAAGTGGCGGAAAACATCTTAGAAACATAGATCTACTACTCCATCAACTTCAGCACAACCTTCAAGACATTTGTTTAGGCCAAAACAATATATTGTTTGGTCGTCCTCCACAGTGCACAGCTTTTTTTGAGCAAGTGCAGGCGGGTGGATCTTTTTTTTTTTAAGATTTTTTTTTCAAATGTAAGTTAAAGCTACACCAAATTATGGCCTCTATAAAGATGCAAATAAGTCTACTGTACCGAAAAATATCTTTATAACAGTTTAAAAACAGTATTAAAATGCAAACAAAAATGCAAACAAAATTAAAACAACAACTTAAAAAAATATTTTCAAAAAATCAAAATTCGCAAAGAAAAAAACTTTTTGGAAATCTGAAAATTAGGCGTGGTAAACTTTTGTACAGTAAAAACTTTTTTGCAGTTTAGATAAATGGGGGTGGGCGGTGAAGGACAACCAAACAACTTTTTTTAGGCCTTACTAAAATACACATAATTTTATATTGGATCAGGTGGTGGTTACAGTATTATGATCATTAAGGATGGGTTATGATGATGTGTATGATGAGAACATAACTGTTTTAATACGTCATTTAAATAAAGATTTTAGCATCACTTAAATAATTAGCCAAATCTAAAGTTTCTTGGTAGAAACTATGAAAAAAGTTTAAAAAGGCTATAAAACTTGTAAATTTTTTTACAAAGCATAGATGCTATCAACCTTAATTAGTCTTTTTTTGACATACCAACCTAAATGTTATGTTATATCAATTTGGCATGTATATAAAATGTAATGAAGAATAAAGAACTTTTGAAGATACCAAACGGTGTTCAATTTATTTTCTTCATATATCAATATATAGCAACAGTATTGACATGCCACACAGTTATATTTAAATGGTGTACTTGCAAGTTACAAGAAGAACCATTGCAAAAGGAAGGCCTACTTAATCTAAACAGACTATCAAATTCAGATTATTTATCAACATATTCCAATGTTTGGAAATGGGTCATACTACTGAAACATCATCTAAGTGTTTAAAAATTGCTTCAGTCTCAAATACATTTCACAATATGTTTTACATTCAGCTTACCCTGTGAAAAATAAATACAAATCACATAGAACTTTAAGGCATTTTACAAATCATGAATTTGACAATCAAAGTGACAGAGAATGGAGATTTAAGGCTGGGGTAGACCTTTAACTAGCATAAATGGTTTTTTTTTTGGAATTTAGAAACAAATGTCTAGGAACGGTTTTCTCAAATTTCTGATTTTCATCTTATTTTTTGAGAAAATGGCAAAAATAGGCGAAAAATTGCCATTTTGGTGGCAGCGGTGGGATTTGTTTACATTTTTTGACCTATTTTTGGCATTTTTTCAAAAAATAAGATGACAATCAAAAATTTGAGAAAACCGTTCCTAGACATTTGTTTCTAGATTCTAAAAAGCAAAAAAGTTCAACATTTCACAAATGCAAATTTTAGTTAGGCTTTCCAGAAATTTTGGGGTAAAAAATATGGTTTTTGGCATTTTTTAACAAAATTGGAATTTTTGGTCACAAACTGATATCATCATCATGTTCAGTGTAAAAATCCGCTTCTAAAAATGTATACTTTTATAAAGTTTATACAATTAGTTTTAGAGTTAGAGTACAAAAACCATTTATGCCATTTGAAGGTCTACACCAGCCTTAACTGAAACTTTTTTTCTTTTTTTCATAGGCTTTGTCAAGTTTGAATCAACATATATTTGCAACAGACTTTGATTGATATCTTGGCATGGAGACCCCCGGGGAGGGGGGGCACTCAGATTTGGAGCTGTACACAACCGCGTTCAATCAAAAAAGACCCTAAATGCGTTTAACATGTTTTTTGAACGCGGTTGTGTACAGCTCCAAATCTGAGTGGCCCCCCGGGACAAGACCGCTCTCATTGATCGTACATAACACACAATGACTTGTTTATCAGAAACCTGTTAAGCTCAATTCATACTCGGCCTTCAAACAAAATTTTTCCTACCAAACATTTGGTCGTGACGTCACCAAATATTTGCCATCGAACTGAAACTATGAACGGGTAGCAAACATTTGGTCCAATGTATATGGCAATTCAATAACATGTGCAATCTAGCGCGAAATTTTGTTTGGTCTCAACTCGATGTTGAAGTTATTTTGTTTGGAGTCACTCGTCATTTTTACGTCACGACCAAATGTTTGGTAGGAAAAATTTTGTTTGGAGGCCGACTATGAATTGGCCTTTAGAGATATACAATTAACAAATAACAGGGTATGGGTATAAAGATTTCAAGCAGTCTGGGATTGTATAGGAAAAGCATCTGTACGCTTTTGTGTATCATTATTAGCATATGTTTGAACCGATTGCTTGATGAGAAACCAGCTGCAACATTGATTGTGTTGTCTAATAAAGCTGTGAATACACTGTTAACTGCACAGATTCTTTAACTGTGTTTAGGAAAAGACATGTCATGTATTCAAATGCACAAAATACCAAACACTAATAGTAATACAGTGGAAACCCGTTAGTACGAGATCGCCGGGGCCAACTCCAAAAGCTCGTATTAAGCGGAGCTCGCATTAAAAATATGCTTGACCGTAACTATTATGATGATGAAATTAAAATTTCAGTGGCATATCGTAAGGTTTGAAGTAGCGATAACAGGCTAATTTGACATTTCCTATTGTGTCACCATGTAAAACTTATTAACTTTGGACACCATTTACAAGTTGAAGGAGACGGATTTTGTTCAATGTAATAAGTTTTTTAGTAAATATGGTTTAGATTTATCATAAATACCATTTTTTGTTTGCATGTCCGTGCAGTATTTGCTAAAAGCAAGAATTTTCTTAGACGTTGTTTGATCGCCGCTTCCGAAAGATCTCTAGAACCAAAACAGTGAATGCGCAATATACTGACAAGTCAATCACGTACGACGCGGTGAAATTTGTACGTCGACGTATGATTTTTGTATCATCGTAACTCATACAAAGCAGCTATCACGCTGTCGTCTTTTCGCATTGCTATAATAGATAAACATTTAAAGCTGCCTTATAACTTTACGAACTAGAAACACTTTCCTCGCACGTGGTTTTAAGGAAGATAGTACACACAAGCGAAGTTAAAAGAAGAGCCTGGGAAAGGAATATTGGACTGAGAGACACCTTCAAAAATGTCCTCGTATTATCCGTCGAAAAATTAATGGTGAATGAAGCTAGGGACCGTCGGTAAGTGCTCTTACTATGCGGAGCTCGTATTATTCACCTCGTACTAAACAAACAGCTTTGTGTAGTAAACAATGGGGAAAAGTCGGGACCGAGAGTTGCGGCTCGTAATATACGGGTTGTCGTTTTAAGCGATCTCGTACTAACGGGTTTCCACTGTAGTGATATTTATATAGCGCCTTTTGCAAAGTATGCAAGGCGCTAATTAATGTATTACCTAGTTTGGTAGATCTATATGTACTTCATTAAGTTCATTTTGATGCACTAACTTCATTACAGGTTGTTTATCGTAGCTTACTTCAGGCCCCACGACCGAAAATGCTGGTGAAAATCTTTGATCACATTTGGCACTATCACTGCTCTTTTCTAGCTATTGGGTTTAAATCACATTATCCTTGCTATAATACTTTGGCTGAAAAGAACATTTTATAGAAAACCTGGCAAAAATGACCTCTGCATGATGGACAGAAAATGCTACACATGTAGTAATACTATGATACAAGTTTGACAAAATAATTCTGACTACTTTGAAATAGTTATCACTTTGCCTTATTTTAAATAAGTATGTGGTATCAAATTTCATAAACAACTTCTCAAGGGTGAAAAAATATTTACTTTTATTACACTTTCTAGAAATATTCACTTACATCTTTTATAAGTTATTTCAATATATGTCAAAGTTTGCAAACTAATAAAACATTTCTTTTGGAAGGCATTTTGAGTTGCAGATATTGTGGAAACTATGCTGTTGATAAAGAAGTCGTTAGTGCAAATATTTTATTCAAAAAAATCTAAATTATCAAAGTATCACTGTTTCTCCATTTTCTGTTTCTTTCTTTTCAAATTTCTGCAGCAATGGCACATATAAGTTTGTATATGCCCTTTCTAACAAATTATACTTGCAATTTTCAAGGTTAAGACAAATTGACACAACATAGTTTAGACTAACTTATATTAAATAAAACTAAAAGCTTTCATACATAACACCACCTTGTTGTTCACATAGTGCAAACTTTATTTCACATCAATTACATTCCTGCTCTTAGAACATGTAAAAAGTGCTTTGACTCAAGTCAAGAAGCATTTTAGAGTACGATATATTTATCATCAAATATTAAACACCCACTAAACATTGGATTATGCCATTAAATATTTAACCAATCACCAGCCATGAGAACTGTCTACTAATTGGGCAATCTTCATTTTCTGTATTCTTTTAACCAATCACAGATTGTACTCAGACACTCAAACGTAACATGATGTACTTTATGGTAATTGATTCAATTAAATGTTCAACTTTCCTACCAAGAATTGGGTGAAGTACAGCGTACTTTTTCCTTAAGTTCACACCATATGTTGTTTACATATAGACAAACTTTCTTTGATATGCGAATCTTAGGTAGATTGCAAACATCAAATACTGTAATTGATATAATTTAGGGCCATTTTGTGCCCCCACTTTAAGGCCATTTTTTTCCCTCATTATCCTGGAATCATATACAACATAACTCCTGCAGTCCATGCCATATAACAACCTGAGAAAACCTTTAGTACAAAGCAATCATGAACTAATTACATATATTGTCTGGAATGCATACAAAACTAACTCCCTACGTCCCTGAATGCCATAATTGAGAAAATCTTTAGCGGACACCAAACATGAATACTTCAATTATTTTTGTATGCACTCTCCTGAAATCACTGTACATAGCATGAGACAGTTAGTAAACACATCATATTTTTGTACAACACTATTCAAAAATCTCTGCCAGTTTCATCAACAGTTAATGAATCTTTTATAGCTACTGAGAAATAAAATTATCTTGAATTTGAAAGCTTCCATTCAAAGTCATCATCAAAACACTCATTTTATCACAATATCTCATACTATTTATATAAGCTATTCTAATGCTATTCTATAAAACATCACTCTTTATTAACATCATTTAAAACAACAACTTGGTCATTTTTGACAGCTCTTTGATTTTGATATGATATCAATTATGAAAGTAGGAAAGCTAGAGCAAATTTTCTGGTGCATATAGTAGTAAGACAACCCATGGAGCAAGGAAACTTGGAAGGCAAATAACTTCTAATAAATAAGAATTATTGATGCTTAGGCCAAAGAAAAAAAAAGTCTGTCTCAGCTTCCCACGCGCATAGCTTTTAAAAATCCAAATTTAGCGCATTTCTTTTTTTTTTTTAGGTTTTTGAGAGATTTTCAGTTTTTATCATCTTTTTTTCCTACTTGCAGATAGGGTGTGCGCATCGGCCATGCATCAGCCATGCAGCCACCCTAGTTGAAGCGAAATGAATGTGACGGTTTCCTGATAGCAGCGTAATAATAATTGACAACAGCGCTTTGCGTACACAGTAAAAGGCGCTATAAAAATCCCATTATTATTATTTATTATTATTAGCCAATTATTGTAGTTTATCCAAATCTCTAAAAAGGATACAACTTGACACAAAATATACATAAAAGATTCAAAGATATATTGCATAAATAGGAAATGAACATTCTTTTGTAACCAAAGAATCTATAATGACGTTCAAGTGTATTTTCTGATTATTCCAAGATTAAAATGAAATCTCAAGTACAATCCAAAACGTATCACAACAGTATCAAACACTTCAGCTGCATATTTAAACAATACTTGCTTCTAAGTTGCTTATTATTAAGTTAGACAATAGACTGGAATAATTTACCATATATAATTCAAAACTGTTGTGTAACAAAACAAGACTGGATAATCTTTGCGTAAGATTGCTATGCTTGCTGCAGTTCTTCACATGCTTAAAATACCTTGACAATAATAGCAGGGTTCTCTACTAAGAGTTTATGTAACTTTCTTATGCCAAAAATAAGAACCAGGAAAATACAAAAGTGCATAACTCTTTCACAAAACCACCTGTGTTTCCATGATGAACAACGCATACAGCAGACATCACATATTGGGTAACAATATACCATTCACATCCCATTAACAATGCATCTCACGTCAACCTCACGGAAACTAGGTAGGTATGTCTAAGAGCTGGGTAGCGTGAAACATGGAGTTTATTTGCTGTTGCTAATAAAATATGAGTTAGGAGATGTATCGCTGACACCCTAATGGGACTCTAAAGGAAGTGAGCTGAATTCTTGATTGGGTGTTTCCTGTAATGTCTTGTTAGAACTTTGCAATGAGCTGTATAATAGGGCCATTGTTGTTTAGTATGTGTTTATATGGGATCGTTAGAGGAAGAATGGATATTGTTTTGATGGAATATATTTAGAGTTTGAAACCACAGTATTAAATTTCTGGAAATAATATATATATGTGCCTTATACGTTCTTCCATCTGGTGACTCAACTGAGTCACTTTGTAATAAATTTGCTGGCTTTTTCGAGGAAAAGGTGACTTAAATCAGAGATGCTTTAGATAACTCTCAATTCAACAATGACTGTAATGATGATCATAATACAAAATAAAATCAAAATGTGCACAGTTTTAAGAATTTCACTAGTGTCTCAGCAGATGAGGTGAGGAAAATAGTGACTGACTGTAACAATAAGTCCAGTGTCATTGATCCATTACCCACCTGGCTATTGAAGAAAAATCTTGAAACATTTCTTCCTGTGCTCACTCAAATCATAAACTCGTCCTTGAAAACAGGTTATTTCCCCATCTCGCAAGGAAGAGTTGTGATATCTCCTATTTTTAAGAAAACATCTCTGGACCGTAATAAACTAAAGAATTACCGGCCAGTTTCAAATATATTGTTTCTGTCAAAATTTCTTGAAAAGGTTATCATGATAATGCAGCTTAATATTCATATTGAAAAATTCAATCTGGGTGAAATGAATCAGTCCGCCTATAAGTCCTCTCAGTTGCAGATCGCATAACCGGACAAAGAGGTAATGTTCTGTGAGCAAGCAGATCAGCCAGATATTCAGGACCAGAGTTATTTAAACACTTGTACACATAAACACATATTTTAAATTGAATTCGTTCGGTAGCCAGTGAAGAGTTTGCATAAATGGCCTAGAGAGCATTAATTATACCAGAATGTCAAATTTGCCTTCAAACTGATGGTGCTTTGGTCAAAAATTTCTATACTATATTAATCAATCATTTACTTGAATTCAAAAATAAAACCATAGAACTATGGAGGGGATAGATATAAGGAAATCAGAAAAACATGATGTACTAATATTAACAAGTATGTCAAAATAAGAATATCATCCAGTGATAATAAGGATCTATGGCTACCAACAATTATCTTTGTTGTTAAAAAAGGAACAACTAGGTATCAAACTTTTCTGTGAGATTTATGAAAAAATGCACAAATCGCTCTTAAATTCGCTTGTTTTTGTCAGTATAATTTGACATTCATCCCAAAATTTGGCTCATTCAACAAAAAATATAGGGCTTACTGATCTTTGAATGCGTTTATCTCAGTTATACGTTTTACTCTCTGACAACTTTTGACGGACCATAACCTGACTTCTGGAAATCGAGTGAAGTTCATTATAAAGGTGTCATTTAAATCCTTAAAGCATGGTCTCTGCAAATAATTAAAAAAGTGAAAATGACAAGAGATGGCATTTACGGCTGGTTTGGGATGAACGGTCACAATTACTTGTTTGTTAGAGTTTTTTAAACTTCTTAATTGAGCATCAAAGTTTATGGAAAAAGATCCATTAACCCCCACATCCATAAACACAATGCATTTTCATTGTCTTTTTAGCTTGTATCTAATATATTAATATGTCCTATAAATATCTGAAATACTAATAATGGAATGACTTGGCATTATATAAGATGGCTCCCGGCACTGGCATGCCTGTCCATATAATCAAGATTGATTTGACTATGATATAATACTTCTTCGTGTCCATTTTCTAAATTGATTAGAAAGCACTTCATCGGTTTGTATAAGATGGGAGTGTTACAAGTCTTAGCTTCTAAATTGTAGCTAGCTGTCAGGAGATATTTTGATTTGAATTTTTGCTCTAGCAAGAGAAATTCCCTTATCAGAATGTGTGCATTTTCTTGATTTTGTTTATAATCTTTTTAGATTGATCATACTTATATAAATTTAATCTTGTCATTAAATCCAAATAGATATTTTGTTGATACACTTCTTCCCATGCAAGAAGTACCATTTTGGGTTAGGATTTTGAACATCAAAATATGAAATAGAATTATGCAAAATGTAGAAATAGAAAATGTTGCATGGTACACTTGTGTCTGAAATGTGTTCATGTATTTAAATGTTCCAGGCATTGTACTTGATAATCCTGGAGTCAATTTAATGGGGGGAAAAAAGATATTTTATACTGATTATTATATTGGTCATGGGATGGAAGAAGAAATAAGAAACTTTACCGACACGACTGGGTTTTATTACAAACAAGGCTTTCAAAACACTTGTTTTCAAAATAACTAATTTGTAATCACCTCAGCATTTGTTGATCATTAGTTTCATTACAAACAGGACAAGTGAAGTAGATTTTGTAACCATTGAACGCAGCAGCAATGGCTTAGTTATAAGCTTACTTGATCATTACAGTATCAGCTACTGAATTGCCTGCAGCGTGTTACACTTAAACGTGTTGGCGGTTTCTTTGCATTTGTTTATTTATTTGTTCTTTCTAGAGATTTTGAAAGGTATTATAGCGTCTAGGTCATATGAGTTGGATAGTAATTAAGTTAGATTGCAAAAGCTTTTATATGTAAAGGCCTGTTAGGCTAGTCGATGGATCACGTAACTGTGCCAAGATATAGAGGTCGTGGAAGGTATCTATGTCGTTATAAAGCCTAGCATAGTTTGATCAAATTCACCATATAAGATGCCCAAGACCTGGTGCTGCTGTTGTAGAGTGTCAAGTATCATATTAAACAGACACCAGAGATGTTAACCGAAGTCTTTTTTGTTAGAAGAGAAATGGCTCTAGGAGTTGAATAATGGCTGAATATTTTGTGGATGCATGGTTGTTACATATTTTGAAGGTATATAATGAAAATTCAGTTCTCTTTTTTTAAATATTACAAGAAAGTAAATTTTATTGTTTGTTAATTTAGTATTTTTAGGTAATATTAAAGATTGACTTTTGTTTAAATGAAACTTTGCTGGAATTTTGTAGTGAGCACAAGGATTGTGAACCTGTCAAAAAATCAATTTCGGCAAATTACAACCTTGACATGTATTTTCACCTGTAGCACAAAATGAAGTTTCTGGCATTTATGGCTCATATGGGCTGGACAGCCACAATTTTGATAAACTGTTACTTTAAACTTTAAGTCCATTCATGAATTAATAATTTTGAATTACATAACTAAAATTAAAACTGTATAATAGCTTTATCTCGTTCTACTTTCAGTCATTCATTTATAGGATGCTAGAGACCAGAACCAAACGGTTTTGTTTTCTTCCTCTTTAATCACCTTGCATTTGTATTTTCCTTGAATTTGGTACAGTTGTTTATTTACATAAAGCTGCTCAATTTTGAGTTGAGATTTTGAATTTTGAATGCAAGCTTGTGTTATAAATAGCTGGGTAATCCACATAAAATCAACCTTGTCTAAACTTGAATGTAAATCCAGAACTTATACCTTGATAGGATATGAAAATGTAGTGCATTCTAAACCAACTCAAATCCAGAATGCGTATTCTGTTTGTTTAGTGTTCAAAACATCTGCTGCATCAGAAAATATATGAGGATACAAAAAGCTGGAAACTATCTTAAGTAACATCAATTTAGCGATCCATCAAAGCAACCTCAGCACAAGTGCACAACTGTCAAGACATTTGTTTACCAAAATACATTTAGTTTTACACTGAATGGTGTCTATAGTATTATGAATAAATTATAAAGATGTGTGTAATCATTATAGAAGTGCTTTATATATGTAACTCTTCATATCAAAAGAGGGCAATTGCCCAAACCTACATATTTCTTATTTTGTGACACTGTTAACATCATGCTATGCCATGCATTAAAT
>JXSR01S009487.1:0-17560 GCA_000969725.1 Ophiothrix spiculata
AATGTTTTTATAAAAGAAAATCAAATTTGGCTTCCATTAAAACATCAATTCAGCAAATATATTTTAGCTCTATGCTGCAATGCATCAATTATGCATGCATGCTACATTTCAAATTTGTCTATGTACTTGCAGTAGACTGCTGATGTGACATGAAGTATCATTTGTACAAATGTAATTTTCCACATGGCCTATTTTGTAAATTGAGCAATTTATGTAAGAAATTTGTCTGACAGACATTAGCATTTGAATGATGAGCCATCTCTCTGATTTTCTGTATGTTTTGTGTTTGAAACTAATTTGCAAGCCAAAAATGAACAAAAACCAAGGTTGAACCAGAGGAGGTTTTCACAATATCCCACGATGCAATGCAACATTGTACAATGTACATGCAAATCCAATTCAACTCCTATACTTTTGTACAGGTTTCTTACGTTTTTGAAGTGTCAGCAATGTGGGTAAACACTGGGCTGTTTTGAAAAGAAACACATCGCTGGAAAGACATGAATGAGTACTATTCAATGGAATTCTCAAATTTCGAACAGCCCCTTGTCTAGAAAACCATTATTGCCTATTATATCTAAGTGTATCAGAATAATGCATTGTGGGATATTCTGAAAACCTCCTCTGAGGTTGAACCAAATGGTTGTTTATTGATTGAAGAGTTTCACATTAGTAATGCTTACTATATTCCATAAACCAATAAGTAAACCAAAGTTACAGTAGCTGCATTAGGATTTCTTTTAATAGTTGTCGCAATAAGTGTACCAGTAACTTGAAGGATTTTCTATAACAGTTTTAAGGGAATCCCTTCAAAAAGTTGCTCCAAGTTTGCTTTATGAATACGGCACAAGGCTTTTTGCAAGTTTTAGATTTTTATGTCTTTAGGAAAAAAATGCACACTGTCAATTTTAGCTGCATTTTTTAAAGTGCTGCTAACCAGAGTTGAACCCAAAACTGTATCAGTGCAAACCAAGGGATGTAGATGTATTAAAGCTACATCATTTTTAGGGTATGTTTGTTTGTTTGCGTGATCTTCATGCATTTTACTTCGTTTCACTATAATGATTTCATTGTGTTGAAAGATGTTAAAGGTGTAGGTTCTGATCACATTCTTATGTCCCTGGGCTCAACCGGAAGTACTAGTAGTATATTTTTTGATACCATATCAAAGCCCATATTTTCTGATTCTAAATCCAAAATTTCACCTCCAAATTCTTTATACTTTCAGAGATATGGTATAAAATGTAAAATTATTGGTATACCTATTTTCTATTTCTTTTGTATTTTCATAACAGCCTCATCCCCAGGGTTGTATACTTTCTTTTGCCTCTCAAGAGAAAACAAGAAGCAAGCTGATGTTGAAATTTCACAATATGCACTACTGTGGTCAAGGTCAATCAGTTAAAACTAAATTACACACATGCTAAGATAGGAACCTAGACCTTTTAAGGAAATCTTTGTGTGTATTTCTGGATTTTATCAAGAAGGCAAGGTACATGCTTTCCATTGATGGCATTCTCAGGTTTCACTTGTATCTACAAATTGCCATCAATTAATTAGTGGTCACACTTGGAGGCAGAATTCTTCATCCTACATCAAAGACTGTAGAGTGCCTCAGTCATTTGAATAGGTGTTGGAAAGAAAAGTATTGGATTACCCGTAATTTATAGCACCATCTCCCAGAAGCGAAGTTCACCTATATACATATATATGCCGCACATGGGATGTAGTGGGAACAGTTGTTGTGTTCAATCTCATCTTCAAGACATATGGTAGGTTGTGTCACTGCATAGGAACTTCAGAGATTTTCCATGAGAGATGAGTTTGTCTTCAACCTCATGTCGGGATACATATGGGTTGGATGACCTTTAGTGTGGAGATGTAATTAATCAAGATAGATACTGAAGAACAGACTGATCACCAGGTTATTTCATTTCAGAGTTATTTAACATGAGTTTAGTGTTGGTCCGTCACTTGGGACACTGCTCAGTGGGTCCAAGTGACATTTGATTTACTGTGCAGTCTGCAGCAACTCATCTGTTCTCAACTCATCAAATCGCCCAGCCCTATTTGCAATGCAAAGAAGCATAAAATAATAAGAGGGCACCCTGTCCTTCTTATATGTTAGTATGCATATTGTCTATATTCTCAACTCACTAAATCATCATGTCATCCATTCCTATTTTCAATGCAAAGATGCATAAATGATTTTGAGGTAGACTGAATGAACTATTGAGGGCCTCTTTTGCAAATTAAGAGATTGGTAGGTTAACCTTGTAAATTTGTCAGGAAGCACTAACTCGCCTATTCTCAACTTACTTTTTACCCGTCTTTATTTGCAATGCAAGGAGGCATAAAATGATGTTGAGGTTGATTGAATTTAGTGATGGGTGGGATAAATATATTTCTCCCATGTTTATATTATCATTGGACACTACCTCCAATTATGGAATGAATTGCCTATTCAGTTGAGAGAAGCGGTATCTGTACCTGTTTTCAAGCGCCTTCTTAAAACACACTTGTTTAAATAATGTTTTGTCTTGTTTTTATATTTGCTCGTGTTGTTCTGTAAGGCGCTGTGCTCTCTGAAGAGCGCCATATAAATGCCACTTATTATTATTATTATTGCCTCGTCTATTCTCCACTCATCATTTTACCTAGCCCCATGTCCAATACAAGGAGGCATCAAATGATGTTGAGGTCCTCATTTGTAAATTGTCAGATTGGTTAGTGTACACCCATAATTTATCAATGTGCACTAACTCGTCTATTCTCAACTCGCCATTCAGAGCAGCCCTATTTTCGATGCAAGGATGCATAAAATGATGCTGAGGGCCTCATTAGTAAATTGAGAGATGGACGGGTGAATTAGACACCCTGTTAATTTGTTTGTCGACAGATGTCTTCACTGATTTTGTTATGATGGAATATGATTAGCTCAAATGGGTTTCCACAGCTGAGAAGTGTTGAGTTATATTGCTAACTTACAGCTAACAACTGAAATTGAATAGAAAGTGTATTTCTTTAAAGTTACTCCATTATTGTCACATATATACAAACATTGTCTAACCCTTACCCTACCAAACAACAAAATGTCACATTCTGTAGGGCAAAAGATTTTGCCAAATTATGTCACAGACTGAAGTTGGTTTATATGATCACGAAATTGCTGCCATGACAGTGCCTGCTCGGTGGCTTGACATAGTGATAATGGGACTTGGATGCGAGAGGTCCTGGGTTCCAATCCAGGTGAAAATCCGGCATTTTTACCTTGCGGTTTTCCGAGGAGATCTCCTAGTAAGTTGCACATCTGCTGGTCCCAAACTTTGGAATAGCTTTCCTCGTAATCTTAGGGAGTTAAATGATATTAACATGTTTAAGAAAATGTTGAAGACTCATATTTATGATATGTAATTCTTTTTTGCTCTTATTTATTTGATGTTTTGCTTGTAATTTTTTTCTTGCACTTTTTTCTGCGCTTTGATCATTGGAAAGGCTCTTTATAAATGATTGTATGTATGTGTTTGTCTGCACCCTCCCTCCCTCCCTCCCCTTTGACATATGGGTTTTGTCTAAATCTTTCTGCAAGATACTTGATCTTGACCCAACATTTCTGCTGATATTGTATTACAATTAGAGCACTGATAGGTTCATGCTGATTAAAAAATTTAATCTGAACTTGCATTTAGTCAATTCTTCATTTATATCCACTCTGGGTTGCCCTACTTTGGTGCCCATATATCTCCCGTCCATGACATATTCGGACTTTTGGTGAATTTCTTGATTTTTGCTTGTTGGATTTGTTGGATAGAGGGGGTGAGGGTTGATGAGATTTGAAAGTTTGTTTAATACATTTCTGAATATCAGATCGCACAATCTTTTGTATATAATTTATTTGTTTTTGCAGAAAGTACAGTGACATCAGTCGCCCTGCATGTATTTAATCAGTTTTAGAGATAAACGCGGGGTATATGTTAATTGTACTTATAATGAGACAACTTAACCTTTGATTAATAATTTTGTATAATTGATTAGTAGCTGATGACGGGTATCTTTATCGTGATGAAATGTTGTTGATGAAAATTAATTATTTTGCTCTCGTTGGCCTTGACATATTACAGCAGGGAGTAATTTTGTTAGTATTTCAGCTTGTTTATTGATTATTTATTTACCTCATCATGTCTCGTGTCTTAAGTACACAATTACTGTTGTTGCCTTGGCAACTGAATTATACTAGCAAATTTGAGTTAGGATCAACAACATTGTGTCTTTGTGTTGGTGTTTAAAGGTGTAGGTCCTGCCTTATACCCGCCCCGAAAAACTTTTTGGGGTAAGATCAGTGGGCTATCTACAACTTGGGTTTTCTAGTAGGCAGTGGGTGATGTTGGATTTGTATTGTGGATAGTATCACTGAAAGAACCAATTTCCTATGGATCGGACTAACTTGTAGATGACTATCATTATTTTATTTACCATGTAGGCAAGCTTTTTTTTAAGAGACCAGTGACCGGGAGCCATAAATCTCCAGAAAGCGGCTCCCAGTCCAAAATTTTTGAAGGAAACCAGGCGCCGTTTTGTTACGACCGGGAGTCATTTTAAAATCATATACCCTGCATACCGGTAGTGTACAGCAGTTATGAGGTTAAGCTTAAAACATCATGATTTTCACAGTGAAATTTAGACCTTTTTGTTTCATTTCAAGATAACATGATTATATTTTTGTGTACACAAAAGTCAATTTAGCATTCATCTGATACTGATTTGTACCTCTATTTCTCAAAATCCGAGAATTTCCCAAGATATTTCATTGTTTTATTTCCGATTTAAAGTAGCCACACATCCATTGCATTGCATCATTTTTTCCACTGCAACACATGTGCACGTACTGCGCAGGTAAACAAGAATTCATCGAGAATTCATGACCAAAATAAATTACACAAACTTGAAAAATCTTTTTACAACTGATTAATAAATATTTTAGGATTATTTTGTTATAAAATCCGTGGTGGCAATATTTTATTTTGACAATTTTAATACCAATTACATCAGGCTGAGATCCTGTGTAAAAGCTTGTGTTTCGCATTCTATTCAGTACATACACATAATGGTTAAAGTATACTCTGTATGTTAGTATTTCACATGCACACATGATGTAAACAATGCAAATCTGATACGGTAAAGTTCGAATCAAGAGGTGATAAATCATGGATTAATTAATTGATTAACTGCTTGCTTTTGTAATTTTGACATCCATGGCTTGTTTAGTTAATGGTGATTCACTTCAAAATGTGGATTTTCAACTATTTTTCCTTCAACTTTTATGGTAAATTCATCATGTACATTCTGTATGCAATTATGACCAGGCTCCTCTTACGATTTTTCGGCGGCGCCCAGCTACATAATTTTTAGGCCAAACCAGGCGCTAAAACGTGAGGACCGTTGGGTAAATGTCGCCCGGCGCCCGTTTAAAAAAAAGCTTGCATGTAGGTAACACAAGATGGACATGTAACAAAAATGAAATATCTAATTTGTGTCATGTTTGATAAGTTCAGCAGCTTTGCAATGTGTAATTTACCATGTATCAAACTGTGACCTATTGCATTAGATTCCTGGAAACATGGAATTGATATGATTGAATGTTCTGACAATTTGAACTTCATGTATCTGATACAGCATAGCCAGGTGTATTATATATGATGTGTATTATTGGTTTCACCTCTCCTGAAAATCTTTATGTTCTCAAATTGCATCCATTTGAACATGTAACTGTTGCTGGCACCCTAATCCTATGTCCAGCTCTTGGATCACTTACATTGATGAAAGGTATGGGTATGCGCCACGTTCAAGACCCCTATTCAGGTCTCCTCTCTCGCTCCTCAAGATGCTTATTTCATGATTACTTCAGTTCTGAAGGCTTCCACTTTCAACGAGAATGGCTCAGAAGTGTTTTTTAAGTTTTCGATCTGATTTGTATTGTAAAAAGCAGTTCCTGAGATCTCAATTTGGAGAAAATCAGTTCCATCTATACCCTATTTTTGACCAAAAATCAATTCCGCCAGTCCCTAAGTTGGATAACCCGTATGGCATAATTGGTGTGAATTAAACAAATGCTAAAATGCAAGAATTGATAATAATTTGTCACAATTTATCAGCTACATTGTCACAATGAAGTAAAACAGAAAGCGGAAAAGCATGGCATATATTGGCACTTTGTGATAGTTGCAATTTTCTTGATTTTCTTCAGTGCGGAATTTTGTGAGTGCACCCCTTGTATTACAAAGACTTGAGAACTGTAAATTTAAAATAGTCTTCAAATTGTCGCCAAATTAGTTGGTTTTGAATTCTTAGCTTGATGCAATGTGTAATCAGATCTCGCTTGTGTTCAATTGCTTGTCTCATCTGTCTTGACATTTAACAACTTACACAGGGACCTAGTAATAGAGCTCTTGGTGTGTACTGCATGTATACATCTTGGAGGAAGAATTTTGTACATAACTTTGCTTGAAAAATTTTATACTTTTTGGCCTTTGTATTGCATGATATTGTGAAATTGTAAAAGCATTCAGCAGCAATTCCCTCCATGAACCCTTTGTATAGGAGATTTGTTAAAGCAATACTATAAAGTGTTAAAAATGAAGCGCCTCCTGTCACCCATGACTTTTGATTTTTTTTTTAGCTTACTGGGTTTGTTTTGGGTAGACAAATATACAGTCTAAATGATTTGGCTTAAATATGCTTACTTTTTCTGTTATGGCCATTTGTTGAATTAAATTTGTGGATCCCCAATTTAATTCAACATGTATTAGTATAGGAAAGTATGCATGTGCTTTTTATCCATATTCTCTTGAAAATTTTATGCTGTTTTTACTATAAACAATTTTTGATCAAAATCTTATAATTTTCCGAAAGTACAATATAAAAAGGGACAAATCCAGCATTTATTTTGCGCGTTTTTCAAAGGTTACAAAGCGCTGACCATTATTATTATGCCGTAACAAGGGAATCTTCAGAACCATTTCACCATTCAGTAACAATAGATTTAACTACTCCTTGGTTTGTTAAAATCAGAACCATGTTCGAAGGAAGATTTTTATCTTTAAATCAAGAGAACCAATTTCATGCTAAATTCAATTTTATTGGCATTGTGAGAAATGGAGACTTATATATACAAAAAATACAAATAAATAAATAAATCAGGGACTTCCATTTGAAGGGAGTGAGCTCAATTGAGCAACCCTGCTCCCCTTAAATGCTTTATGGGAGCTCAATTAATAGAGTTCCTTGTATGATGGTATTTACATTTTAATTTCCAGATAGTTCCCTAATTGCTCCCCTAAAGAACTTTAGGAGAGCTTTTGATAGAGCCCCTGCAAATTTCAAATGGAAGTCCATGATAAATCAATCAATCAATTAATTTTGAAAATAGATAAAATTAAAAGGTAAAAAGGAAAAAAAAGGGAAAAAAAAGAACTTTCATTATAAACTGGACAAATCATTCATTGTGTATAGTAAAGTACAGTTATGAATCAATATCTCGTCCTCCAAATCTGACCTAAATTCTTCCTCAATTATGTTAGATAAAAAGTCTGGTAAATGATTTACCTCACAGTCCATAATATGTTTATTTGATTGACTGGGTGGAATCCTTGTCTATACCAATAACTGATGTTCATTTTGTCCTGTTGAGAATCTAGGTCAAGAAAGTAACAGATGGCAAATATCAAGCTCCCTATATTGGGGGATTCCCCTCATCAGAAGCAAAGGCATTTACACTGGTTTGCCTTGATTGGCAATAACTAAATCTCTTGCTTATCATAAAGCTGAGTGATAAATACCATGGGCAAAATAAAAATCCAGGGTAAAGTTCTGTTTACAAACAATAGACCCCCACACTCTGGATTTTTTTTTTGACTGTTCAATAAATGATTGTTTGGCCTATAGTGCCTTCAATACTTTCCTAATTGTCCTAATTAATGCAGTGACCCAACTGATGAGGATAGGGCAACAAAAATAGAGGATTTGTCTCACATGCATACGCTCAGCCAGGCCTGGAAATTTGGTGAGAATCAGAGAATCGATTCTCGTAGTGGCTTCCAGATATGAGAATCAATTTTTTTTCTCTGAGTTATGTAGGCCTATATTGTAAATTGTAACAGTTTCAATTAATTTTGATTCTAAAAACGGAAACAAAATTCTGCCTTTGCGTGGCTTGCATTTGTATCATAACATATACGTGTGGACTTATTTTTGCTGCATAACCAAAGTTACCTTGTAAAGCCTCTTTTTGGGTGCTCCTTTTGTACTTTTTTATGAAAATTTGAAAGGTTTTTTTAAGGAAAATATGCAAATTTATATATTATGTTACAGGGATGCATAAGTTTTACTTAAGAACACATTTCGCTAACCTCAGTGACGTTAACAGGCACAACCAACATCAGAAGGGAAGTATTTTATCAGAAAAAGAATGATGCCAATGCTATTAAGGCTAGATATATAGTGTACTGTGTGGGAGTTGTAAATCGATGGGAAATTGTTTATATCTTATCTAAATTGGTGAGATTTTGAATTGGAGAGAAGTAATGAGTAGGATCAGTTACAATTGCAAGGAGTTGATAGACTGCAATTTTCTTGTTAGGGAGATACTTGCTTGGCAAATTTGATAATGATATGTACAGGATATCTAACAACCATCTACATTCGTTGCTTAATTTTGTCTCTATTTATTTGAGAGATTTTTAATATCCCTGTCTAATTTAGAACTTTGATTTAGGGATACATAATTTATCTTTCTATTTTTGTCTATATTTAATTATATGGTTTATAGAACACTAGGACTCTGGAAAATAATTGCATTGATCTGTTTTACGGAATGACTTTGTATAGTATAGATTTCTGGTGTTATAAAAGATTGATGATTTTTGCCAAAGTCCGACTGTGTCAGCATTTTTGGAAGGTAACAGCTGACTGTGCAGAAGCTGTAGTGATCCCCTCACATTGACATTCCAATTTTGGAGTCTGGCCCTATTATGTTGAAAGACGGATAAACACTTCACCCTTACCATATAGGTCTACCCTTCACCATAAAGGTTTGAGAACATTAGTGTCCGTCCATCCCAAACCAGTCGTAAATGCCACCTCTTGTCATTTTCACTTTTTTATTATTTGCAAAGACCATGCTTTGAGGATTAAAATGACACCTTAATGAACTTCACACGATTTTCAGAAGTCAAGTTATGGTCCGTCAAAGGTTGTCAGGAAATAAAACGTATAACTGAGATAAACGCATTCAAAGATCAGTAAGCCCTATATTTTCTGTTGATTATCGCCGGTATTTTGTAGTAAGCACAAGGATTGTGAATCAGTCAAAAAAATCAATTTCGCCAAAATACAACCTTGACATGTATTTTCACTTCAATGTAGCACAAAATGAAGTTTCAGGCCTTTAAGGCTCATACTTGCTGGACAGTCACATTTGTCTTGGATACATTTTGTAGTTATTTATATTCACAAGTACAAACATCTTCAAATGGAAATCCAAGTCTCATCTATTATAGTAAACTGGAGTTGAGTTGTTGTGAATAGTTTCTCAGTTAAACTGACAAAAGCATACTTTGTCCTCTTTTCTATTGCAGGTAAAATCCGCACAGAAATGGTAGAGACAGAGACAGAAAAGACACCACTCACACAGAAAATTGATGAATTTGGTGAACAGCTATCAAAGGTAGGATTTTAGAAAACTCAACATAATAAGGATTATGTCGGAGTTTGGGATTGATATAGGAGGGGATGTGGATGTATAGCTTAAAATTAGCTTTCCAAAATCCCCATTTCATGACTCTCCTACCGCACACAAAGTTGCTATCTTAAGCATACTTATCATGTGACTGCAAGAAAGTGGTATCTGCAATGACTGCCATATGTTATGTTTATTTTGCACCTCATGCGAATAAATGCAAAAAATCTCTCGAATTTTCTCTCCCATATGTCAATGGCTCTTGAAATGGTTCTTCAGGTAGAACCATTTCAATTTCAAGAGCTGCTGATTCAAAACTGGACTTTATACAGTGTGCAATGCATTTTATGACAAATGACAGTTATTGCAGATACAACTTTCTTGCACTCACATGACAAATTGTCAGTTCACAAGACAAATCGGTTCTTAAAAATAAGAGTGAAATTGATTTGGAATAGCACTAATTGTCAAATCTTGAAAAATTTTACCTCCATTGATTTGCTTCACTATAAAACCGTGATAGTTTTGTGCTATATAACTCTGTAGTTAGATAAATTATCAAATTGCCACATGTGGAAATGTTGGTTTTAAAGAGCTTTTGAGGTGAAGAGAAAAATCAATTTAAATTAACACAGATTATCAAAAAGTATCATATCCTTGCTTTGCTTATTCCAGTAAAGAATATGCTTGCTTTGTGCAATCAAGCGAAATTAACTTACAACCCATTCTTTAATGTAGCAGCAACTCAATGAACATAAATGCTGACAGTTAACACAGAAATGGTTGTATTTGATAAAAAAAGGGGTTGCTGAAGGATTAATAAGTGGATGATGTTGGGAATATTAATATGTCAGGCATAATGTCAAATAGAAATTGAAAGAAATGGATAACCCCACCCCACTTTATCTGTTTAAGATATTCTCCAAAATAGTGGTGTAAGAAAAAAGTGGAAAAGTGACATTAAGGTTAACCAAAAATCCTCATTCTAATCCTAACCTTGAGTTTTTTGTGTCACTGCAGCAAGCAAGTAACATTGGTGGCAGTAGAGGTCTTCTGTAGAAAAGCGCACACCACTAAATAAACCCATTGAAACCAATGCATTATATTTAGAGCCTGTCCAAGCTTTTTCATACTGGCATGACAATATTTTGAAGTTTAATATCAGGTTGTAGCACTCACTTTTATCTTTCCAATACAATTTTTCGCTACCGGCTCGTAAACAGCGCCTTCACTTTTTCCACCCATTGAAAACGACCCCTAACCAATTTAGACATGCACCAGAACTTCCGCTGCTAAATCCAAAATAAATATGGATGCCAGTTGTTTTGGATGCTATTAGTGATCACAAGATTCTAGTCATTTATATTCATAAACTCAAAACCATATCACTTGTAACCAGTTCTACTAGCATTGCAAAATAATCCGTGTGGACCTATTTTGTTTACCGGGACTATCCACCCCTACACCAATCGTGGAGTGATTTAGTGTTGTGCGGCCATAATTATTGCAGTGTCTACTTTCAATATTCAAACTACATGTTCAGACGTTCTAAAACAGAAGCTGCAGCTCTTGAGTTTCACGTCGTACTCTCACTTATGATCATGGAATAATTTATAGTGTTTTATTTTTTTTGTAGGTAATCTCTGTTATCTGTGTTGCCGTTTGGGCCATCAACATCGGCCACTTCAACGATCCATCCCACGGTGGTTCCTGGATCAGAGGCGCCATCTATTATTTCAAGATCGCTGTTGCTCTGGCTGTAGCTGCTATTCCTGAAGGTCTCCCCACCGTCATCACAACATGCTTGGCTCTAGGTAAAAATTGATATTTGACCCCAATTGCCATTTCAGTATCCCTCCCAAGGCCTAAATGCTGTGAAAGTCTATTTTAAAAACAAACTCATCCAGAAATGGTAAAAATCAAGCTTATGCAGCCCCTGTGTATATTTATTCTAATTTTATATCACTTTGCAAGGCAGTTTACATGACAATTATATTAAATGACTGGTAAACTTTTCCCAGTATCAAGAACTTGGTTTGGCGATTGCAAAAAAAAGGTCACACCTTGCTGCATGAAATGCAGTGTGTTGCATGCGGCACAAGGCATGCCTAACTGACAACATGGTTTTTGAACAGAGCACTTGTTTTCAAAATAGACTTAAAGACTTCATACCCTAAATTCCTTAAATTCAAATTCTACAAATTATTGTTGTACAGATGTTTTAAATCTGTTGATGCACATTAATCAAGATACTTTGAGAGTTTGAGAAGTTGAGAAATTTTGTACAAAACCTTGGATATGATGCATGCTCCCCTTAGACTTAAGTCGTCCATTATCCTCATAAGACAATGTGGCGATTTCATATCGTAAAGCAAGTACAGGGGAGATTTATGTGGACACTGTAAAGGTTGAAGGTCATCTTCTGGTGACATGTTTATGCTCAGTAAAATAATGGTAGGCCCTTTGGGGGACTGCCTTTATTTATACAGGTCAGAGTGCCCATCTCTCTTTCGAAGCAATTGGGCCAGATATCCGGTGATTAAAACTGAAGTCGAGGACTTAAACCGCTAGGCCACGCATGCTCAGTAAACCTGGTTAATTGACATGGTTCTTGCGTGCTTTGACTTCAACACTTATCATTCATGAGTTGAATCTCTTATTCTTATCTTTTGTATTTGTTTCCCAGGTACAAGGCGTATGGCCAAAAAGAACGCCATTGTCAGGAGTCTACCCTCAGTAGAAACCCTAGGATGTACATCAGTAATCTGCTCTGACAAAACAGGTACACTCACTACCAATCAGATGTCTGCTAGCAAGGTAAGCTGATCACAACGTTCCTAATAATATCTAGTCCTCTTTGTAGGGACCTAAAATGTGTTGTTTTAGGCCTTGAACCAGAGACCTAAAAATTTGCATGGAGTGATGCATTGGTGTTTAGAAGAGCTGTGTATTCTAGCAGACACGTTTCATTGTTGGAGCTTGTGGACCTGCTAAGGCTGTATGGCATGTCATTGGCGCAGGAGGCGGGAAAATTGGCGCAACAGGTGTCTGAGAATTGTAAAAAAGATTCTTTTCCTTGTTTTATTTGGCCTCAGCATATAGAATTTGGCGTTAACACCTCTTCAACTTTGTCAAAATTGTTTGAATTGGCGCAAGCTCAAAACCCTTAGTGGGAACACTGGTTGGAGCAACATTGGAATTTCAACATGTAACTTAGAAAAGTTATATTTTGACTTGCTCAATGCTGTTTTCATTGCATTTTAAGCATGACCCTTATGTAATTTCATCCTCGTTTTGGCTCTATTTTCTACAGTTGTTGATGGTTTGAATGATTTCATTGGAGCACTCTGTGTGACTGTAAATACAGTCTAGATAAAAGAAAAATGAAAAAAATTAAGTGATTATATTTAGACATTGAAAATGGATTGGGCGTCAACTGTAGGTTGAAAAGATGTTTAGTTTAGAAATTGTTCAGATGAAATTCTGGTGTTTTTCATTAGAATATGGTTAAGTTGAAACTTTAGTGTCTTTCCATGTTGAAAAATGGTTGAATTAAATCTATCAACTCTCTTTCTGATATATTTGTATATTCTTTTTCGTACAGTTCTTCATCATTGACAAGATTCAAGGGGATAAGGCAAGCTTCCACGAATTCACTGCATCGGGTGTAACATATGAACCAAAGGGAGAAATGTAAGTAATATGCAATCATAATAATGCTATTTTATAGCACCTTTTGAATGAATATGATACAAAGCATTTTCTGCAGGTAGATCATCACAACCATTTTACTTCATGTAGAAATTCTTCCCTAGAGCAGATTCTATTGGTACGTAGGATGTAATATTTACCCTTCATGTAGGTTTCCATAACCTGGATGGGGTAGACTAAGATGAACAAATCAAGTGACAGTTGTAGATGCAGGAGGTAGACCAGAGTACCCGGGGATAAACCTAGGGAAGTGAGTATGGACGGTAAACCAAATGCACGTACAGTACCGGGCCAGGAATTGAAACCGGAACATCTAGGGGCTCATTGGTGCAAAGCGAGGTAAGTACCGCTGCTCTAGCCTGCTTTCACACATTATGAAAATTAGTGATATCCGATGTTGAATGTAGTTGTCAATATTGTTGGTGATATTTTATTATGGATGTGAGTAACAAGACTGCCTGACAGGTGGCTTTATCATACCACAAAGACCATATTTGGAAAATAATAGTGGTACTGCCTATGGCTCCTTAATTATAAAAAAAACACAGAAAACCATGCAAGCCCCAGTAGTTACTTAAAACAAATATGTATAATAATACTATGTTGTGGGCGCTAATGCTAGGGCTATTATAAAGCACATCAAATCCAACATGGTTGTGACGCCCTTGGTTTTGAATACATAGTTAAGCTTCCCCATAGCACGAAGAGTGAAAAGGACATCAAATATATTGCCTAACAGTGAACATGGGGTTTATTTCAGCGATGTAGGAATGATTTTTGCTCAAAAAGCAAAATGGCCAACAGATTTGAAATGGTTCAAATTGTTAGTAAATGGCATTTGCTGTGTATGTTTTGATCTGTTTTATCATGTTCTCCTTTTCAGATGTTCAAATGGGTCGCGGGTCAACGTAGCCAATTATGAAGCAATGTCAGAACTCGCCACTATCATGGCATTGTGCAATGACTCTAGTATAGACTACAATGAGGCCAAGAACGTTTACGAGAAGGTCGGCGAGTCCACCGAAGTCGCCCTCACCGTCCTGGTCGAGAAATTAAACGTAATGAATAAGGATCTATCAAGGCTCACCAAATCTGAACTGGCCATGGCGTGCAATCACATGATCACTGGACAGTACACGAAAGATTTCACGCTAGAATTTAGCCGAGATCGTAAATCTATGAGTTGTCATGCAACTCCCAAGGGACAGGCAGGTGCTCCTAAAATGTTTGTCAAGGTAAGTGTATTTCATCATGTATCTGCAATGGCTGCCATGTGTTGTGTTTATTTAACACAATGTCTATCTTGTGAGGTAATACCAGGAAATATCAAATGGCAGCTATTTCACTAACAACTTTCTTGCATTCACATAAGGTATTGATTGATGATCACTTATGGCTCCCTCACACATCAACATATTAAGGTGAACGAAAACAAACATACAAAAGTCTCACATATACTAAATGTGCGCAAAGGCACACCTTCGTATTGATACAAATTGAACGCATACATAATGGACACAACCGTACTTTTAGTTAACAAATTGAACATATTTTTAATGGACACATGACGAACAACAATGTGTGAAAGAAAACAACAGTTAAGTACGTATGTTAGACATAAGTTTGGCTCTATACTTTAATGTGTGACAGAGCCCTTGCAAATACAGTTTCATCATTATGGTGTGCCTCAGGGATCAGTACTTGGGCCTCTGTTGTGTTTGATTGATATTCTTCCCATTGGAAATATCATTTGCCAATATGGCTAATGATACTTGGGATATCATGTTGGTTTGCCTAACAATAGGCCAGATAAATATGTCTGTAAAGTTCTCATATGAATGTCTCAACTTTTTTGATTGTTAAAAAAAAAAGTATTTGTTCTTAAAGGTGTAGTATCTTATTTCAACATTTGTATTATTTATTTTTAACTAGACCTCGACCTCTGAAAATGCATTTTGTGACATTTAACCTTTTAGGTTGTTCCTTGTTTACTCTGCTGAGGCAAAAGAAAGTATGCATCTCTGTGGATGAGGCTGTTAGGCTTGGCGTCCAAAGACATTCGCTCGACCGAGTGACACAAAGAGCGAATGTATCATTGCGCGAACATCATTTCAGTCAGCGAAATCGAATGTCAGTCATGCATGTTGAAGTGCTATGATTATTGAGTAAACAAACCCAGGAATATTCGGAGTGATCTTCGCTCCAATTCAATCTGAAGTGTAGCCGATGTCATGATATTTATTAAGGGAATGTCGATTCCTGTTGGAGCGAAGCTTTCTTGGTAGGGTGAGCGAATGTCACTCAGGCGAGCAAATGTCACTCAGGCGAGCAAATGTCTTAGATGCCAAGCCTTATGTAAATACATTAGAAATAGAAAATAGGTATACCAAATAATTTTACGTTTTATGCCATATCTCCAAAACTATAAACATTTTGAAGGTGAAATTTTGGATTTGTAATCAGAAAATGAGCTTCAATTTGACATCAAAAATATACTACTTCCACGTGAGCCCTGGGGGATGAGAATGTGATTGGAACCTACACCTTTAACAGGCATGAGAATGTTCAGGTTTTTACCTGAATTCAGGTATTTTCATGTTCAAAAATCCAAAATTTCTTTGAAATTCAGCCCAATTTGGTCTTTTGTCATCATTTCAGGGTTCTTTTTATGGATGTGTGTTCTCATGCCTGCTTTAACCGAAACAAATTCCAAATACAAATTTCAAATCTAATTTCCTGAGATTAGTTGAATCATGTTATCCCCTTTTCAATTCCATTTATTTGTTTATCAGTTAGTCTTACCATGGGATAACCATTCTTCTTCTTACAGGGTGCACCAGAAAGTGTGCTGGATAGATGTACACATGTCCGTGTCGGATCACAGAAAGTACCACTGACACCAGCAGTAAGAAGCCAGATCATCTCACTCATCACAGAATACGGAACAGGTTGGTATATCTGGGTTAACTGGCCACATGTGGCATTTACTACTTAAATTGATTTGTTTGCTCAAAGTTGTTAGACCTGGAGAGATAAGAGAAGTATGTTTTACCATGTATTCAACAACTCACCAATATCAAGTATTCAAACTCTCTATTAAGTTGTTCAGCAAATATTAACAACTCTGCATCCGACTTGTAGGCGTACTTTTAGCCACCTTTGTGCGATAAAAATACGCAGATAAATCGTTGTTGATTTGTGAGGAATAACTCTGTAGCGTGTCCGAATACCTACATGTCTTCCCATCACTGTGAAACCCATCACATGGGATAAACCTGCATGTGACTTATTTCATGTCTCCACAAGGGCCCTATTTCATAAAAGTTAAGATCAACCTAGAAGTCATAATAATAATAATAATAATAAAGTCATGGAGTTTTGAGTTTATTATACTATCATTTACTAATATCTTCTAATTCATAAGGAAATTTTAAGTTAAGACTTTTTCTGATTTTTTTTCATATAACAAAAGATAAGCTGATTCCTTAGGGGCGCACCATTAGATTTCCAGGGGGGAGCAGGAAGTTTTTTTGGGAAAAAAATTTCCCCTCCATAGGCAGAAGAAAAAAAAAATACACCCCTGAACATGGAATAGGTGAAAAAGCAGTAATTTCCAAGAAAAAAAATTTGCCCCTGAAAGGGACGCGAAAAAAAAATACCACCCCGAACCCAACTTCCTGCTCCCCCCTTGGAAATCGAATGGTTCGCCCCTTAGTATAATTAAGACTTAGGTTGATCCTAACTTTTATGAAATGGGCCCAGGTGACATAATCTTGTGCAGAGAGACCAAAACAAGTTACATGTAGGGGTGTTAAATTGGGGCTGGATCAGGTATTTCGAGATCGCACCACCCATATTTAATTTTTAGTCCATAATGACATGTCCAGGTTTTTCACGGCATACTCTAAAATCTTCCTCTTGGGTTTAATGTTCATTGTAAACTACTGCACTCAGCTTATCAAACCGATTCAAATGTTAACCCCAAATGTTTTTGTTAACCAAAGAAAGGTTACAAAAGGTAACAAGATAAAATGAATAATATAGCCCAAGTCCTAAAATGTCATAGGAGAAGGTCTTATATGAGCATCAAATTGCTACCTAGCTTGGTGGGTAGCT
>JXSR01S009487.1:40995-53219 GCA_000969725.1 Ophiothrix spiculata
TAAATAGGTATTGATAATCCTGTTATATTTGACCTATCAATGACTTGAACAAACAATGAAGGAATGCACTGCATGCCAAATTCAGATTTAGATGCTTGGTGGCCTTTTAATAATATTAACTTGTTACAATTACAGGCCAAACAATAATGTGTTGGACAGTGTAAGCATAAATCCAGAGTGCAGGGCCCAATTGTTTGTAAATACAATCCCTACCCTGGAATTTTGTTTACATATGGTTCAATAAATGTTTGTTTTGCCTATAATATTTTTAGTATTAATTAATACAAAGTTGCTGTCAAAAATCAACATTTAGAGATATTGCAATAATCCTATATGTTTGTCATACCATACAAACGGCATGTGTGCTTAGTCAATCCATACAAAGTTTGCAGTATCATAGAGTCATGAAGGATGGATGGGATACAATTTAATTTTTCATGGACATGTGATTTTTCACATGGGTAAAAAGCCTTGAAATCTCTGTTAGAAATTCTCCAAATAATTCAACTGTTTGTCAGCGGATGCTTCCTTTCAAAAATTACACATTGGCAATTTTTTTAAAACCAATTCTGCATTATTCAACTAGTATTTACTTCCTTTGATATATTTGTCATATAAAAGATTATTAAGTGAAATATTGTTCTATGTTCTTGAGAAACGGTGATATAGCAAACTTTGTAAATGACTTTATTTTATGAAAGGAATTGATGAGGATTGTATCCAAAGCTATAATGTGTCTGTGTGGTATGACAAAACTTGAAGATTCTGGTAACAAGAGCACACAGGAATTCCATTAATTGATTTTGTTAATAAACATCACTCAGTGCTAACACCGATGCGACTTTTCAGGAAATGGTTTGATTTTTGAAAACTTAACTGGAATTGTATTCAATTCAGGAGATACTAATGTATTGAATCCTGATATGATAATATTTTAATTATTTAGTTGGAAGAGGTCATCTTTCTGTAATTTGTTATCTCTGTTGGAAAATTTTAATTGAAGAGGATTTCTCATTTTAATTTGAATGACATTGTTTGATCAAAAATTTGCTACACTTTGTACAAAAAATTGTGAAAAATCTTCCTAAATTTGAGTTTATACCCAAAGATTAGTTGTTTGTGCGCTTCAGAGATTTCATTTTGCTTGTCAGATTTAAAAGCTGCGTTGAAAAGCGATGGATGTACCTTTTGAGTCTATGTCAATATTATGTTGCACTAAAATATGTTGCATACCCCAGTATTGAAAGTGTGGCTAAACCACTGATGATAAATACAATTTGCCAGAAAGATTTCAGGAAATTCTATTTAAAGTTAGTCGCATCCCTGTAGTACATTTTAATGCTAAGTGAAACACAGTGCACTCTAGCATGCACAAATGTGAGTGTTGCAAAATCTATTAACTCTTCAACACTCTTCAGTTTAACATTTGACATATTGTTCATATTTGCATTGTTATGTGTAGTATTATGTTATAACATACGGGTTTCTGCTGGTTCTGGTCAGTTTGCCTAACAGAACTACCCAGAGCCATCCATTATTATGCTCTGAAGGATCCAAGTGTGGAAAACTTAGGTCCTGAGCAAAATAATGATAAAATTGGATGATTTTCATCCCATATATATTGGTCTCGTTATGAGTTTTAAAATATTGGGCTGGACTGCGTCTCGCCAAATATTTTTATAACTCATAGCTCGACCAATAAATATGGGCTCAATCTATCCAATTTTATAACAAACCTGGTTAAGTTATGTAGCTAAACTCAAACACAAAACAAGAACACATTAAGCATGTTCACATACAGTTTTTGAGCTCAAAACCTTGTGTATACATTTTTTGTGTATTTTTATTGTGTTCATTGCGCCAAGTATAAAATAAGTATTAGTAAATAACTATACTCTTTAAACCTTGAAGTACAAAAATAGCAGCTGATTAACGCAACTAAACCAATATGACCATACGGGAAAATAAAATTAGTCTGTATTTTTCGAATCATAGCAACGTACTCAATCTTGCTGAATATTTAAAAGAACTTATGTTCTAGGTTTTTCCATGTGGTAGAAGTAACAAAATTAGCCATAAATAATACCAAAATCATGAAAGATTTGTGCACAAAATATATTAATATGCAATTAGTTTGTCTTAATCAATCCTGATCAATCATTACCAGTATCTTACACAATACAAAACCACCTGTCCATAATGTTATAGAATACAAGGGATATATTATGGATCTTGTAGCAGAGTCTGATTGCTTTATACTTCAAGGTTTATAGAGTTGGTTCTTAAGAGTTAATGGCAACCACAATCTGGAGCCAATCACAAAGTCTCAGCATTTACATGTGCACCATTAGTTCCAGTCACTAGTTTTGGTTCATAAAGTAGGGCAGAAAGATGAGTATTTCTTCCATCTAAAGTCAAGTTTCTGTTTTTATCTTACTCTTCATGCATAACAGTGAGATATATTGATGGTAAGGTTGATTTTAAAATTTGTATACAAAGTATTTAGAATATGTTAGGCATAGTTCTTGGAGTCATCTTTAGCTGATTTGATGCAATATCAGTTCAAGTCGGCATCACAATTCTTCAGACGATGTAAAAAAACATCCAGAGTACAGGGCCAATTGTTTTTAAACGCAATCTGTGCCCTGCAATTGGAGGTCATGTGACTGATTTTGTACGAGGAATTTTGGCAGGGACTTAAAGAAAGGTCGTAATTCCTTTACAGTGTATGAATTCATTCACGATGTATGAATTCCTTTACTGTAACGTAAAAGAATTAATTCACTCTTTACTTTGAATCTTGTTTTGGAGCAACTTGTGAAACTCAGAGAATATTTTTAAAGCTTTTTCATATTGAATGGGACCTGGGGTCGATTTCACTAACGTTAAAATGCATCGTTAACCAATCGTAAGACCAGAACCCATCGTTAGCTACGACCACGTCTTGACCCCACGCATCGTTAACAAAGGGTTTGATTTTTTCAAGGCACAATTCATATACTTTATGATGCAGTGAACACTTACGAAGGGTTTTCAAGTCTTTGTGAAGCCTAGTTGTAGTTACGAGCTGAACCCTTCGTTAGCTTCAATGCATCGTATAACGTTAGTGAAATCGACCCCTGTTCTAAAATTTTAATAATAAAATTTTAAATTCTATCTGCCAGCATTTTTCTGTGTTTTTGAAAAATTTGCAAACATTTTTACAGATTCAAAATTTATAGCTAAATTGGTAGAATAGGACTCATTCATTGTGAAAATGCATTACAATGTTCTCTGATTTTTACAGGTTGGCTCCAAAACTTGACTCAAAGTAAAGAGTGAATGTATTCCTTTACGGTAAGTAAAGGAATTCATACACCGTGAATGAATTCATACACCGTAAAGAAATTACGACCTCCCGAACTGATATTTTATGTGTGCTGCTGCAGGAAAATGATGCAAGATGTTGGCTCTCACGTATTGAATCATTGTAGCATATCTGATGTATGCAGCACAATGAGCGTCATCCACAACTGCATCCTTTTGCTGCCATGGTACACATATACTATAATTTTTTGCTAGGTTTTACTATTCATTAGCCAGAGTAATATCACATTTTAAAGAGTCTTGTTATACCGTTTCTACCTTTGGGTCATCCTTAGCTTATTTTCAAGTATCCAATCCAATATTATTTACTATATTTAAACTTTATTTTTGAAAGAAAGCTTTTGCTTGGTTATATTATTCGTTAGCGAGTACTATCAAAATAAAATAAAACATTTTTGCTATTTATTTCCTTATGAGGTATCTAATTGCTAGGAATTTTAATGAGACCTGAGATTTGATTGGCACAAAAAGAGCTTAATCTTGCTTCAAGCACAAAATGCTATAATTGCTAAGTTATGACTTTGGCCATGTTGGTTTTAGGTCTGTACAGATTTCAAATAGATTCCAAACAGCCCAAGCCTGCACCCCCTCCCAAGATGATAATATCAAAGTTGAGTTATCATAATCCCAAGCCCCACATAATGTGCTGGACAGCTATTGTGCAATTTTGGGATAATCTGTTTTTGTCTATTGCATACCATTCCACATAATTTACTTTTGGTATACATCATTTTTGGAATAACAAAAAGTTGCTGCGCTTAAAGGTGCAATTCATGATTCTGATGTGATGCGTTTCCAGCTTCAAAGAAGATGGGAACATAAATGATTCCTACCATTCATTTTGAAGTTATTCAGCTTTTTAAAAATCCCAATAGGCTACAGTAACTGTAAATGCCAATATTATCGCACACAGGCAATTAAAACATTTCTTGCATTTCAATTTTCGCACACTTGTTTTTTTAAAGACCATACCATTTTCGCTGCACATTTATTTTCGCGTTAGACGAGTTGAGCACTAAAAGCGTGAAAAATAACACCTACACAGTATAATGTGTTGTGGTTCTATTAGACGATGACACACTTTCTCACTTTTCTCATAAATGAAAACAAAATTGCTAGAATAATTTTGGATTTGTAACATATACCAGTCAAAGATTATTATAGTGTTGGATTTAATTTGTGAATGCGTACTTCGAAGTTAGAGCATAGACGCGCACAAAACAACCTTGGATGATGTATGCTCGCATCAATACCTCTGCGTATTTGCTACAGACACACGTTCACGAATTAAATCCAACAACAATAGCTGAAAAAGTCAAATTTTGATAAGGTGACCGCGAGGATGAAAAGTGGATCTTGAATTGTTCCTTTAAGATGTAATATCCCCTGTCCCATTAATCATCAATGCACACATATCTGTTTTGGTCGGTGACGGTAACCAATCCAAAATTGCTCTTGATTGTATTTCATAATAGAGGTTAGGTGTGGAATCTCCTTTGAAATCTGTTAGATTATGTAACCATTACGAACATCCAGTAAAGTCTGCATTTTTCATTTTGAGCTTTAGTACAAAATAGTACAAAATACATGCATAAATTGTATTCTGACAAAATTGTAAATTTTGCAGATTTAAAATGTTCATGCCTTTTATAAAGTTCTTACAAAATATCAGCTTTCTTTGCATCTCCAAGCTATCCGAAAACAGTATTTTCTTAATGTCATTGCTTGGGAAATATGCATAATATAAAACCTTTTAACACACATTTTATCAGTTTTAGGTTTCTGATATATCATGATTTAAAGAATCATAACTTTACTTCTGAGTGTCACATGAATTTGAAACAATTGTTATTTTAAAGATAAAAGTTCTTTTTGTATCTACAATAAAACAAATTTGACCTGGAGCTGACTTTACTGGAGGTTTGTGGTGAATGGTTACATATGACCATCCACCCCATATAGAAATATCAAAGTTGACTCTTGGTGGAGAGAATGTTGCACATACTGCTATGACGTTTGCAAAAATCTAACCATTGTTTAATACAAGTGCTTGGTTATAGTAGTACATGCAATGAAAGAGAGATTACACTAACACACATTCAGAATATACATTCATCCATTACTAACGCTGTATTAATGTTGGATGGGTGCACATTTTTGAATGTTTTTTACCGTTTATGTCTGCATTTTACATTCATAAGTTGCTGACATCAATGCTGTTTTATGGTTGGTCATATGTCGTCGTGTGAATGCAAATTGTCATATCTGCATTTTTTTTTTGCCAAAATTGATTTTCTGTTGGTGTAAGAAGAAAAATCCAGTACACCTTATTTTCTTTTTATTCACAATTAAAACTTAACATCAGTTCAAAATAATGAACACTTCATTATAGTAGGTCATAAAAGCTTGAACAATCATCAATATGTACCCTACATTTGTGTTGCATTCACACGACGAAATGTTCAATCACTTAAGCATTGCAATGTGCACTACAAGATTACTATGATAGAGAACCTACAATGTGCATCAATTCAGAGTAACTTCATAGGTACTCTGCTATGGTCAAACATAACACATTACCAACATAGACACTACAACTGATATGGCCCATCGGTTTTTAGCAAATGTGGCATGATAAAGGGAAATGAGTGGCATGTTTGAAGTATTTTGAGATACTGGTCAATAAATGCACAAAATTTGTTTTTCATTGTTCAGAAAATGTCATATCTCTGACCAAATGACCAATTCATAAATTACCGACATGTGACTCATTTCCCTTGATCGTGTCACAAATGTAGATTTAAAAGGAAGATTCCAAATGACCTGTCACAACCAAACCACCTAAAGTGCCGGACAACTGTAGAGCTCTGTTTGGGGTCCTCGATCGGGTCCTATTGAACAGGCTTGTCATTCCATGTCAAAAGCCTTAGTTTCTCAATTGCATAGATGCTGCGTATCTTTGACACCATTTGTCAGTGAGCACACATTTCAGTTCCTAAATAGTCTCCTGTCAGTTTCAGTAGTCCCAAATGCTCTTTACTAGTCCGGGCAGAACACCTAATCACGTTTCGCGAACCTGATCATGTTTGGAATTATCTAATCACGCATAATTAGTGGCTCATAATACACTGCTGCTATAGATCTTGATTCAAATTTCATAATTTGGACTAACTGAATGATCAAATTCCTGATTTTATTATTGATTATTAAGGATAATGATTCTGTCAAGTGAGAAATATAATTATTGTATCAAATGATTATGTAATCAAATTAATTCTATTGTCTTAATTAACAAATAACCTCATGGCAAAATATTAAAAGCTCATAATAGATTTTTAGCCAATTACGAGTCCTTTAATATACGAACAACAACAACATTTTCAGGCCTCAAATAATTTTACCTGGGTAAACACTCAAAAATGAATACCCGATTCGCTAATTATGTACCTGATTAGATTCTCAAACCTGATTAGGTCTCTGCCTGGACTGTTCACAGTGGTTCAAAATGCTGGTGCTGTTTGGAATCGCCCTTTTAAATCTTTTGTAGCCGCAATGATCATTAATCCAGGAAAATTAATTTTCCAAATACTTTGTTTCTTTGTCACAGTACCAAAGCCAAAGGAGAAATATGATTGAGAATAAATCAGCGCAGGTTGTGATTAAGATAGCCTTCCTATGGGATCAGAGATCGTGGAGTACTGTCCAGTATTATATGAACTAAGGAAACGTAAGCTTGCTGCAGTGCCACAGGAATTTTTACCGTCTTAAACCACCAAGATCAGGAAACAAAATCTGCAATTCATATATTTTTTCTGCAGTTTAGGATATACCATCATTTCCTAAAGAAGTGACATCATTTCCTGTAGTGATGTGATGAAATGGATGAGCTGCTCCAATTACGGTTCGTACCCCCTCTGTGACAGATTTTGAAAGTCTTCCACAACAATGTGAAGTCTGTGAATGAATAGAAATCTTACATAGGGAGTAAGGATTGCAGATGGAGTGAGTAAACATTGTGCTGATCCATTTGGTAATCACACTCCCACTGTGGATGTCGTTTTCACTTCTGTCCACAGGGGGAGTCAAATTCCTAATTGGAAGTGCTATGTAAGGACCTGTTAATAATTTTTTCTACTTTGTTATTTATATAGACTCTTGATGGACATAAAGAGGGTTATTGAAAATACTGTTATGCACTCAAGTTTGCATTTGAATGAAGTGGCTTATAAAATATTGATTATTGTTTTTTTAATAAGAAATGGCAGAACATGCTCTGTAGGATAGTTAAATTCAGTTTTGAAGTGAATCAAAATGATGTTTTTTTGTACATGTACAGTAAGTTAACTTGTTTTTAATGTTAATCACCGACTAAGGCGACACTGAAGTTTTGCCAGCATGGTTTACAGGCAAAGGAAGTACTTACAGGGTTTCTTGTTTAAAATAGCAGACTTATATGGTACATTCAGAGTTTATTTGGTCTAAACACAACCGTTCTATTATGTCCGTATATGGACTGCGATCATTGTCTAAAAGTGTGTGTTTGACCTCTTAGTTGAGACTAAATTTAGCAACCAGAGGTTTATAGCCAGCAAATACAGCGTATTATTGCTGCTTGAAGTAAAAGGCCATAGATGCCAGGTAGCAACATGCTTCCCATGCACAAGTTCACTAGTTCTTATGGCAATGCTCTGTAGACAACATGGTGTGCTCCCAGGGGTGTGCTAAGGCGGTTCACATTTTAGTGACACCCATGGTCCTTCTTGACCACCTATTGATACCGGAGATACAACTCTGAATATACCTTACTAAGAAGAAAAACGTGATTCATTGATGCTGTGTGTGATTTAATTAGCAAAGGTACTTATGCAAATTAGTCTTATGTAATGATTAAGTAGATATGACTGCCTACCATGCTGGCCTTAAAGTAGGATTTAAGGCTGTCTGCAACTGAGGTACTTACGATTAAAATTGATTCATAAAGGATGTGTTCACACATGAGCTTGCCATATTAGGTTAAATGAGCTACTAACTCAAATGCTCATTAGCCAATTATAAGTGCTTTTAGTCACTCGCGTTATGGGTGTCTCACTCACGCACTAGTGTTAGCATTCAAGTGTGAACGCAGTGCTAAGTTGACTAACTCTAAGAGCCGCTTAAGACTTGTGTGCAAACTAAATACAAGTAGTCATACCTACACAGATGAACTTTTATTCACGAGTAATCATGATTAGTTATGTGTGAACACAGCCTTAGAGGCAGTGGAAGATTCATTTTTGACATGCATTCTTCAAGTATAAGAAGTGACAAAACATATTTTATAGATTGATTTTGAAGCTGCTGATAAAAGAGTCATTTGAAATTGGATATTGTTAGCGACTCAAATTTTTCTACTTGAAAGAAATATTACAAAGCATGTAACAATCTATTTGTAGGTATTGGGGTAGCTGTTGTGTGATGTACATTTTGAGGGTATGTGATAAAATAGAGGGTATATTTTATATGTATGAATGTTAATATGACTATGAAACATCATGGTTTTTGACATATCGGTCAGTTATATTGTGACCTTGTAGATAGTATTTATTACCACTTGGAAATGAAAATTTATTAGAACAAAAAGAGAAAAATGGAACCTTGAACTTCCAAATTTTTTATGTCATATCTGTAAATCTTAGGAAGTATTCTTTTGAAGAAGCCTGTGATATTCTTAATCATATGGGAAGTAAATGCATTATCTTTGCAACCACTTATGATTTATTTCTTCAAATAAAATATTGGTTTTTCAAACCAATTTATTTTAGAAGTTAGGTTTACAAATTACTAAGGGTGCAGAATTTTGCAGTGTGTCAATTAACAGAGGTTATTTGTTACATGTACTTTTAAGTAGGGGAGATGAGATTAGTTTATGCAGTGGCCTCTAAGTTTTAGAAATTACGCAAAAACCATAACAGAAATATTTCAACAACTCTTATGAAAACTCAGTTGAAGAGGCACATTGGGAAGAGATGTAATTGTAGGTGACAATTTATTTTAAATCATTAAATTTGTACGAAAATAAATCGTGGCTATTCAGGGGACATGGAAACAGTATGGTAGGACCTCCAAGGACACATCAGGGTGCAAATGTGACCATCGTTTACAAACCAGTGATAAAAGTTGGTTAGATTGAAATTTATAAACCTATTTTTTCACAAAATGTGGACAAATAAGACAACTATTCAAGGCCAACTCTTTAAAACTGTTTTGTAATGGATGGTCCATATTAAATGTATGTACTATTATGGTTTCTCTTAGCTTTTTAACGATATACCATAAATGAATGTTTGGAACATGTCTGAACTCTATGCTACTGTTTGTCAATAGCCTAAGTTACCGACCTCTGTAATATGTTACTACTGTTTGTAATGTACCATGATTTATTGTCTCATGGTTATCAAGTATAGGATAAATACAATGCATAGGCTGCTGTACAATTGTGATAATTACAACTCTTAATAATGAATAATTATGTTAATTAGGGTTAAATACCAATTTAGGTTGTTGTCATAATTCCTTGGACAATGTACAGACAAATAAGGGTGCAGGACATTTAATGCAAATGCACCTGGCATTTTTGTAGTGACATAATTGATTTTGTTCAAGGAATTATGACACAGTCTTCAGTGGTTCAGAGTTGATGCCATGTAGTGTAGATAAATTCATCAAATATGTTTCTTTAGTTCTAGTCATAGCATCACTTGGAAATACACGATTCTGATTGAACTGTCGAATCAAATATTTGGTAGTTTTTATATGATTCACTGTAAATGAGTGTAATATTTGTACAAAATAAAGATGAATTAGGAAAAAATTTACCTAAAAGATTCAGGAAATGTAGGATAGGATTTTTATACTCCTCCATATTTTGTTTGTGCAATGATCAATGTAAAATACTATTATTACAATCAAATGTTTTAATATTTGAAGGGGTCAGAGGTGAAAAGATCTAGGCTGTTTTGGTTAAATGGTCTTGAATGAGAACATAAAATATTGGTGTTTGTTTGGAAAAATGATGTGATAATTTTAATGAATCCATAAATTACTGGAATCATTGATTAGGAGCCCTAGTTAAAATAAAAAATTTTGGTCACTGTGAAGATATCAAAAAAAGTGCTCCTTTACTGCAATAGATAATACGTAATGTTTGAGAGAGAACCATTTTTGAGTCTTCATATATCATTTTAACAAGATCTTTACTACAATATTCATACATTTTATGGACTTACTTTAATGTATTATCATCGGTAGCATTTTTGTGAATGTCTTCAGCAATTCCGCCATGTTGGATAAGGGTGTAATGGCCTGAATCTTACAACTTCAAAAATATTGCAGTGTTTCTAGATTTAAACAGAATACATATACACTATATGATTGAAGTTGTACTGATTAGAGAAATTCTGGTGTTTGGTTCATGTTTAGAGCATACATACATTTTGTAATAAATGACGTTTGTCAGAGCTTGTACAATATGTTCAAAATATTTGGTCAAATGTTTAATCTTTTGTCTATTTGTAAATGATACAATATCTTATAGGTAACAGACCAATATTATTGAAGAAATTTCAATTTTTTGATTTTGTGATCTCATATTTTTACCTATAAAATGTGTTTAATAATACCTGACACCCCTGTGAAAATTACAACTCTACATAATATTGCCAATTTATTTGGGCTTATTGCAAGCATGTGATCAGCATACATAATAATCGTATGTGTTAATTAGAGAAGAAAATATATGATGTTTTTTTTGCCTGTCATATATTGTCTCCTAATAGAGGGGCACACATTATTTTGAGAACGGTGTCCATTACAAAATCACACTCAACTAAGAATGATTAACGTAATATAATTCAGAAAAAGAAAAGAATCAGTAAGCTTAGCAGATTGGAATGAAACTATATCCGGCTGGAGCATAAAAGTCTGGTTAACGCTAAAAAGAAAGTAACTTCTGGTTTAAGTAAGCTTATACATGCTTTTGTTTAATGATGTTATACAGTTTAGTATATTATAAAGCCATATTTGTTATGCCTTGTTCTTATGAATACATAGATTTAGGTTTCTGGGTAGAAATCAATTATACCAAAATTTCAGCCCAAACACAGATTTGTCAAACATAATCGACTGTCAAATTAGCTGCTATAATCAGTATACTTCAATGTAGGTAAATTAAAGTATTGTTTCAAACATGTGGCCTGTTGGTCCACTTATGCCTATTTGCTGGATACACTTCCACTGTTTTTTGGTATGGCATTGTAATAGGAATTGATTTCTAGGAGGAAATCCAAATCTGCATTGGAGGCACAATACCAAACACCAAGATTGTTTAAAAGATCCTGCAAAAAGCTCCTAGTTTAGGAATCATCCACGGTTATGATGATAACTGGATTGGTTAAGATGATTTCTTGATAATAAGGGTTTGCACAACCTGATACGGACCACACGCATATATCGATTTCTCTTTTAATTTTCCTTCACCGTGCAGGCTGCCATCTTGGTGGCTAAATAACAACAAAATAAGACCTGAAATCACCTCTAATTGATGGTTTAACTTCATATCTTGATTTAAAATTTTAGACCAAATGGATGTACTAAATATTCTTGTCATTATCAAGTGTGATTTGGCATTGTGATAATACTGGCAGAATGTAGTGGTACAGGACTTTTTTGCTTTGTTTGCCATCCCATGCATATAGTAGGAAAATATTGTGAGAACGATATGACATTTGCAAACCCTGTATTATAAGCTTATCAGTATGCCCTAAGAACTGCCGCAATGCTTGCATTTCATTTCAAACCATGACTGGCTTAGGCTTGGCAAA
>JXSR01S009489.1:1243-16291 GCA_000969725.1 Ophiothrix spiculata
GGCCGACAACTTGTACCTTTTGATGTAACGCGTCATATATCTGTAAGTACTTGAAAAAAACACCATGTTACTTTCTTTCATTACTTGAAATTGTTTTTTCTGCAGATGTAAAGCACGCCTTGGTAGGAGTGGGTCTGATTCAGATGGAGGAAAGATATCAATTACCAGTACTAGACAAAGGTAAGCTTGCACCACGGGTTTAGCCAGAGAGCCATCCAGCCGTCGTTTGGACGGCTGATCACGAAAATGGACGCCCTGCAAAATGCAAATGCCGTCCAACAGGGCATCCAAAAATGTTTTTACCCGATGATAATGAAATTTGTTGTTGAATGTTAGAACCTATCTTCAATAATCATAATTATCACAAAATCTGATCAATTATTGTCTTTTGTGAACTTCAGAATGGGCTTTATACTGCGTTGTATCTTTGTTCGTTTGCAGGAGGTTGACATGTTGTTTACAAATAAGCGAGAACTTAATCATCATCTACCTTTTTCAAATATGAATATTAATTATTCTGACATCATGATGTCTTGATTGAAGTCGGCCTGGTTTGAACCTAGGATTTGGACGCCCTACTTTCAAATCCTGGCTAAACCCTTGGCTTGCACCATGGCTTTTCTCTTAAAGAAGTGGTTTCAAAACTCCACCCAGAACTGGCGTTTTTGGGCAGTTGCCATTGTTCAGAACAATAGCAACCTGGACCAGCCAGATTAAAATGCAAAATTTTATCTTGATTCCATCATTATTGGTCATCTAGTTTTAGAGATATGCCAATTCTTATAATTGTTAAACACTGAAACACAAAAATGAATTTTCTACCTTTGTTGCCTAATAAATAAAATCAATATTCCAATATCCGACTCATTGCCCTTGATCACGTCACATATCCAAATGAAAAAAAAAAAGAAGATCAAAACTTGGTATTTTTTTATATATTTTTTCCAAAAAAAAACCTTTTCCCAAAGTATCACATGTATATTTCAAAATCAAATTAAATGAAATTGAATCGTATTAAAATGTATGTCATCAAGTTATTGATTAGTTTATCAAAATCAGTACCGATTTTTCTTCTTGATCCACACAGATTATAACAATCTTTCCAAATTTCTGAATCGTATCCTGGGCATGTCGGTGGAGCTGCAGAATTCCCTCTTTGTATACTTTAGTGATACGCTGCAAAGAATTGTTGACGAAGCAAAGAAGGATGGCCAGTGGGACATGGGAATATTAGGTAAGCTTATGTACACATCAAAATTCCTGATGATATGTCATTACATAGTTACCAACAAGCAACTATACCTTCTATGTGGTATATATTCCCTCTTGATACACTTAATTTAGTGATACACTGCAAAGAATTGTTGATGAAGCAAAGGACTTCCAGTGGGGCATGGGAATATTAGGTAAGCTTATGTACACATCAAAATTCCTGATGATATGTCATTACATAGTTACCTAGAAGCAACTATACATTCTATGTGGTATATATTCCCTCTTGATGTACTTAATTTAGTGATACACTGCAAAGAATTGTTGATGAAGCTAAGGACATCCAGTGGGGTATGGAAATATTAGGTAAGCTTATGTACACAACAAAATTCCTGATGATAAGTCAGTACATAGTCACCAAGAAGCAACTATACCTTCTACTCTAAAATTTGGCCTCCTAGAGTAGCAGTGCTTTGTCACTAAAAGAGCTGCTGTACAAAGAAAGCTAAATTAAATGAATAAATAAATCAAAGTGCGTCACTACTTCACAAAATTAAATCCTTTTTAAGAGACACGTGTGTCATTACAAAGAATTGGAACATTGCGTAGTAAATGTTTTCCACTACTATGATGTTTAGAGAATAAAAGATAGGATATATTGTTTTGCCTGTCATATATCGTCTTTATCGTATCGTTTCATTTTTTATGTGGATTTTGTGCAAACCAAAACTCATTAGCGGGGACGCTGTTGGATGGCCGTACATTATTATAAGTAATACTTACCAGGGAATATCTTTTATTCTCATTCTTTCTTAGTCATAGAATTGAATAATTTTAAAACCAATAATGATGTCAATCATTTGCCAAAAAACAATAAACATTAATATTGGAAAAATGTACATCCCTATTCAAAATATAAGTCTTCCAAATCAAGCAGAGCAGTTCACGCCATATGTGTGCATATATCTACATCCCGCTGTGATTTTCAGCAAGTATTTCCCTGTGTTTTACGCTAAACGATCTGTCATAAATTGTTACCAGCACCGTCATATATATACTGGGTGAGTCAAAAAAAGCGCAATATCTAGATGGAAGCCATATTGTAAGAACAAAAGCAATTTCAATAAATAATGATTATTTCTAATTAGGATATGGATTTACCTTTCAAATGGTGAAAGAATGGTGTTGATTGATTAAAGCGTTGCAAAGATATTCTTATTTAAATAATATGGTATGAAAACAGCTCTGTCCAAATGTCGTGCATTTGCGTTATTTAATGGAGGACATTTCTATGTTTTTGAGTGTCCCTGGAAAGGGCGATTTGGACATGTTCTCACTGAAAAGTGCCATTTGGTTTTGTTGACGTCTCACTGACGTTCAGCACAACCGTCGACATGGCCTCCTTGAAGCTTCACACATCTGAGCTTTTGTTGCATGTTTCGAACTGCATGTCTTGCTTCTTTGGTGCGCCTGATCTTGTTAAAGGCTTCAGTGATGCGATTTTGCAAATGTAGAAGACTGACAGGAGGGCCCTGTCTGTAAACTCTATGCTTGATTGTACCCCATTGATAAAAGTCTAGTGGAGTGAGATTTTGGCTTCTGGCTGGCAGTTCAACCTGATGTCCTATTCCAACCAAACGATTGCCAAACAACTCCTGTAGGCGGTTGCATACGGGTAAGGCACAAAGAGCAGGAAAACCACCTTGCAGAAACCACACTCTGCTAAATGGTCCAATCTATTGTTGTTAATGAACTGCGGAGACCTGGGACAATGTGGTTGTTGATGATACGTAAGTAAACCTGGCTGAGATAATCTTCGGATTACTAAAGCAATAAATTCAATTAGATATTGGTACTTACATTTTAGGCGAGGAATGCCGCATTTAGACAGAAATGTTTTCATACCATAATATTGAAATAAGGGTATCTTTGCAATGCCTTTATCACTCCTCACCATTCTTTTATCGTTTGAAAGGTAAATCCATGATGTATTTAGAAATAAACATTATTTGTTTGAAATTGCTTTTGTTCTTACAATATGGGTTCCATCTAATTATTGCACTTTTTTGACTTGCACGGTATAGTCATATTGTCTCATAATGGAGATATTTTTAAGTAAATTCACACTCATTGACCAAGAATAAGGAGATAACTCTTGGAATATAACATTTCCCTGTAATATTATTTATATAGTGGTTTCTGTTTTGATTTATAGATGTCAGTTCTGGTGAAGGGCAGAAGGTGAAGAAACTAGATGTAACGACATTCACCGGTAGTTTTAACACAGCCAACTCAACCACTCAGCTGTACAGGGTAAGAAATATTACTGTTGGTCAAATTTATCCATGTAAGGCCTAAAAAAAAATGTTTGATGGGCGTAACCTGACCAACCTTATTTTTACCGCCGACCCTAAATATTTTTATATTTTGTACATGTTAAAAAACCTTCAAATTTGATGGGAATCGATTCTCGGGGGCCCAAGATATGTTTTGCTGGACATTCAAAATGACAAATAAAAGATGTGTTACAGAAAAGTGAATGTTTTTGTATATATGTTTTGTGTTCTTGTATGTGTATTTATATTTTGTGTTCTTGTATGTGAAACATAGACTTGAAAAAATAAATCCGACCTACCTACCCTTTTTTTTTTCTATGTTGCGCCAATCAAACATTTTTTTTAGGCCTAATTATCACATGGTTGGCCCAGTGATATGGGCTCTATGATTTAATGCTGCTTTGGAATATTCAGTTGTGTAGTTGCCCAGCGATATAAGCTCTCTGCCCTTTGTAAAACAAAATCGACAATAACAGATGGCCTTATGGACTGTGTGAATATTATCAATATATCATTATTATTTGTTATTCTTAGTCATTGATTGTGATTTCACTTCCTTATAAGAAATAATTGGCTATCCATAATGAGACAATATATGACAGCGCGTTAGCGTTATGTGCAGTGGGCCCGCGCGTTGAAAATTGAGGCGCGGTGTAGATGTACGCACATATCTGACGCGCAATTCTTTACTTGAATTGGAATGTTTTATGTTAGGATAGGGGGTGCACGTTTTCCAATAATGATGTCTATTGCGTTTTGGAAAATAATTGACTTGATCTTAAAATTTCTCAATTTTTTGACTAAGAATGAGAATAAACAATAATATTTATTGTTTTGCCTGTCATCTATCGTCTCATAATGGATAATGTACGCCCATCCATTATGAGACGTATATAGTGTACGCCCATCCATTATGAGACGATAGATGACAGGCTAAACAATAAATCTTATCTTTTATTCTCTAATTATTGTTCATAATATGAGAGATGAAAACAAATAAGATTGAACTGAACTAGTCAATAATAAAGCATGTATAACCCACACGTTATCTGTCTCCCGTATTAGGTGAGTGCTGAACGAGGCCTGTCATGGCAGAGTGCGGTGCGACTATGGAGTGATTTGGTCACCAATGAGGAAGGCTTCTATGTCTCACATTTGGTAAGCTTTCAGGATCGCACCATTGTTTCTTTTCTATATGTAACCGTCCAGCCCGTATGAGCAGTAAATACCAGAAACTTCATTTCGCTACAGGTGAAAATACATGTCAAGGTCGTAATTAACCGAAATTGATTTTTTGACAAATTCATAATCCTAGTGCTTACTAAAAATACCAGCAAAGTTTCATTTCAAGAAAATGATAGGAAACGTGAAATAAATCTGCATATTTTTAAGACGATCAACAGAAAATATAGGGCTTACTAATCTTTGAACGTGTTTATCTCAGTTATACGTTTTAGTCCCTGATAATCTTGACGGACCATAACTTGACTAATAGAAATCATGTGAAGTTCATTAAGGTGTCATTTTTTAATCTTTAAAGCATGGTCTTTGCAAATAATTAAAAAAGTGAAATTGACAAGAGCTGGCATTTACTGCAGTTTTGGGGTTGACGGTCACATATATCCTTTTTGTTCAGAGATGTATGCTTCTTTGATCTGTGTTGGTCTGAATACCATGGCATATTGTAAAAGTACAGATTTCCACGCTTTGTATGTTCGTGCTTGTTATGCCTAATGTGTCTAGGTGAAAGATGCACTGCCTTGAAGAATAATATGTATGTACTTGCACATAGACAATTATACGAAAATGAAAATGTGTGAAATGATTAAAATTGGCTGTGCACTTAATAATTTTATGTGAAAATGTCCTCTTTTACAGTATGTTATGGTGTTTAGAGTTTTTGTCTTACCAAGAAATTTTTATAGGAGAACCGGTAGAGTTATTGTACCTCCGGATATATTCGGAGTTTGGTTCGATATCCAGGCAGATCGCGTAAATCTTCTCTTGACGCATATACAGCGTGTGCATTTTGTTTCACGCGCATACCGTGTCTGTGTTTCAAGTAGTGTGTATTGCGACTTGCTATGATCAAAGTACACCAATTTTCCTGCTAATCCGTTGTGAAGACTCGAAGTGAGGCACGCGTAGCCATAAAAGCCGGAGGTACAATAACTCACCCTCCATTAGCGACAATCCAAGATGGCTGCCTTCCCATAGGATTTACACGACGGTGAAATCAAAATGGCGGAGAATACCAGTTCCCCTATAAAAATTCCTTGCGTCTTACACATTAAAGCACTAATGAATTATGGCTTTTGGCAAGCAGTCAGTCTTGATTGCCTTGGTAACCCAAGCGGTCACGAAGGTTTTATGGGATACCTGCAATCTGAGTATAGGTTATATGCTTGGCTAGTTTAAATAGGTTATATTGTCGGTCACATCACATACTGTTCTATATGAGATAAGACGCATTTCGAGAAAATCGCATTTGAAAATTCTTACGTAGATTCCCATCCTAAAATAGCCTTTGCACTTAAGATTTCTTCTGATACTAATATTTTGTAAAAGAAAAGACTTCAAAGTTTTTGTTATGTCTATTTTCAAATAAAAATACTACTTTGAACCCTATTTAATATAGTTTTGAACGTATACATCTCTGTGTGAAAATGCTTTTTTTACATTTATCGATCTCTAGTACAGTAATTGAATACATCAAACTGTACTGTTTGCCATAGATCTGTATGTGAAAAAAAAATTCATCGCAAAGTTCAAATAGCACACCAAACAGATCTGTATGTGATGTGTTATTTACGCTATACTGTAAGTATGTGATTTTGGCAAGTTATTCTTTATGTGAAACGCTAAATTTTAAAAATCAACAAATAGACCAGAATCAATGTTTTATTCCTCAATTTCTAGGCAATGTTGATGTCTGTAACTTGGTAAATTTGAAAAACACAACAAAATATTGCTAGACTCGCATTTCCTCAGAAACGTTAAAAATATCAAATATAACAGTATGTAATGTGACTGATGATATGCTTTGCTAGTTACAACATAAAGATTGTGGCCCGTATTCCAGAAAGGTGTTTAGCTAAATCAAGGTTTTATTTCTCGTCAACAGCACGACTCATTGAACTGATCTGCTTGAAAGCTGCAATGATGCGTATCATTCCTGGACAGTTGATGCTCAGTTAAACAATGGTTTGGCTAAACATATTTCTGGAATAGGGGCCTATATGTTTGGCTTCTTAAAACAATAGGTTGCATGCTTGGCTAGTTCAGACAATACAATTGCAACGGTTTCCAATTGTCAGTGTAATGATAACCCACACAGTGTTAAAACAGTTTGAAAATGCATTGTATGAATACTGCATATTATTAAATAATGAAATCTTATTTTCAACCCCAACAGGCAAAGAACAAGAGAAAGACGGCCATTCTTGTCAAAGCTGGTACCACACAGAACGCCATCAAGAAACAGCTGATGCATATATACCGCCCTCACACAGGCCAGCAGCTACGCATGGAAACGCTTCCCAATATACGCAAAAAATACCGCAAAGTGAGCATTCCTGAAGAGGCGCAGAAGCACTGGGAAATGCAGTATACGGCTGCGGAGACCCTGTGTTCTCATGCTTTCTGGTTAGTGATAAGACTCAAAATGTAGTATTATCCCACCCGCACATGCGTGTAAGGATTAAAAATTACATTGTTGCATTTCCCTCGGAGATTACCCTGATTATATATTTTTTTGAAAATCAGGGTCTTGGTTTGTTCAAAATTTTTTTGAATTCTAAAATACTATTCGAACACTTTTCAAAACAAGTAAAAAATTCTGATGGAGAGGGTTTTTGAAATCATGTAAGCATTCTGATAATTGCTAAAAATTTTGTGCACTACTTTAGACAATGAAAAGCTTTACTATTAAAAATACTGCATGGTTTTAAATAATTTGAATAATCACAGAAATGGAATAAATTACAAAGTGCTTGTCAAATCCAAAATCACAAACATATTGCCTAGTCATCATGAGTGGCTTTGGTTAATTCAATGCCATTTGTGTTACAAAGTGACCTATTGGATTGTTAATGATACATTGTTTGTAAAAAATATGTTGCTTTTTCCAGGAAGGACAGATGCAGGAAGGTTGCCATGGGCTTAAACTGTGAAGTTGGACTCCGACGCAGAACTTACTATGTACTGGCAGGATCCGTACTGAGTGTTTGGAGCAGAGTGGAGGGCATCTTGAATTCACAGCCAGGATCTATGTCCAAGATGCAAATCATTAGACTGAGAATAGACGATGGATCAAAGATAGTTGGTAAGATCATTGGGTTATTTGAATGCTATAATGGCGTAACTGACATTTTGGCAAAATTTTGAGGTTAAACCGATTATTAAAATTTCATAAATTTAAAAAGTAGTAAGTCAAGTGTATATCTTATTTAATATTAAATTAAAATATTAAATTGGAATTACATCTTTTGATGTATTCACCTTCATAGTGTGACCTCTTAGAAACTATGGTTGTCAAGTTACTCGCTGCTTATAGGCTGTGCTGTGGACTACAACTGATCCTAAGGGATCAAAACTAAATTGGTGTTTGATTGTCTGAAACTGTCAGGGTTTGACTTCACTAACGTTTAAAATGCATCGTTAACCCATCATAAGACCAAAACCCATTGTTAGCCTCGACCACCTCTTGACCCCACGCAACGTTAACAAAGGGTTTGATTTTTCTAATGCATAATTCATATACTTTACGATGCGGTGAACAATTACGAAGGGTTTTATGTCTTTATGATATCTAGTTGTAGTTACAAGCTGAACCCTTCGTTAATTACGATGTATCGTAATGTTAGCGAAATTGACCCCTGGTCTGCCTAGTGACCATTATTTTAAGCAATGGCAACTGCATAGAACTGCCCGTTGGCCACTAGTGAGTTTCGTAGTCGGTAATTTTGAGAAGTGGCATGTTTTTTAATTTGCAATTGCTTTGATTTCATCAAGCAACAATTACCTTGATTAAAAAATGCAAGGAAAGGGTGCCTCTTGATGAGTGATGGTACTGGTTCCAGGATTCAGATTGTTTCAAATATTGGAAATACATCTTTTGGTGTACGCACCATCATACTGTGACCTTAAGAATCTATGGTTGTCAAGTTACTGGCTGCTTATAGGCTGTGCTGTGGACTACAACTGATCACTAAACTAATGGTTTGTTCAGAGTCTGACGATATCCATCGATCGCATACTTGCCAACTGTTCCTATTTAAGAGGAACGGTTCTGTTTTTGGCAAAAGAAAAAGGTAATTTTTACCAATCCGTTCCTCTTTTTGTAAAACTCACCCTGTAGTAAAGTATAGGAAAATGGGAAATGTTCCTCTTTTTGGACAAAAATGTGCCCATTTGTCCCTCCTTCCAGTTTTCAAATGTTGGCAAGTATGCGATCGATGTCCATCGACGCGCAGTCTTTCGCTGTATTCCTTGTGCATAGCACGTGTAAAGACTGCGCGTTGATGGACATCGATCGATGCATATCGACAGCACTCTGAATAAACCATAATTCTCTTGGTTAGCAACAACTGACAAGTCAAATGTGAGCCAGTAACCAGGAAGTCATGTGTTCACTACGATAGGTCACTGTTGACCCATGGGTCGCGGGTCAACAGCAAATTATTGTGAGGCTACATCTTTATGAAAAAAAAAACCCCAATGTCTTAGTAATCTTTAGAAGAATCGTAGGAACAACTTTTTAATTATAAGGTTGTTTTCTGATTTGCTTGCCTTACAGGTCTACTTATACCAAGAAACTGTGTGAAGGCTTTAAGAGAAGGGCTTACAGAAGGGGCTTCTGTGTACACCGATAACTTCAATAATTTCATATGATTTGTGTGTTGGAGTGAAGACTGACAGTAGGCACTTCTGTTGTCAGCTACAAATTCATGTGGTAATGATTGAGGACTGGCTGATGATACTTCTGTTGTCAGTGATAATTTCAATTCGGGCACATGTCAGTAAAGGAAGGCAGAATGTATTTCTGTTTCACAAATACTGTAAAGGGATTTAATTTGGCAAGGACAAATTTTAGCAAATTTCAATTTATCAGCAATTTGGCTGGAATTTAATTTCACTAATTTAGAAAATTTTACATTAGTTTCAATGGTAAATGAAATTTTAGCAAGGGATTTAATTTAGCGAATTTGCAGTCTAGCAAAATTAGCGAAATTAAATCCCTAGCGAAAATTAGTCTCTTTACAGTACTCTTGTGTGTAAGTCAGAGCAGTCAAGCCACACGACTCAGTGAAGCATACTTGGAGGCCACACGACTCAGTGAAGCGTACTTGGAGGCCACACGACTCGGTGAAGCATACTTCTCGATAGAACAACCATGTTGCACACAGTGATAAATACTGCTGGATGTGCGTAATTTAAATGCCGTTCACAGTTTAAGCTAGTGCACTAAATCACAAAATAGTTCACTGATATTTTCAGTTGTTTTTTCATAATCTAAATTTTTACTGGCCGATGAAAAGATTTAACGGCTGCAGTATTCTTAGATGTAAACCCAAATGATCACACTTTTATTTGCACCCAATGCAACTCGATTTAGCATACATGCTGCATATTGCTGTAATTTATTGTAATATATGACACATTTATAACTATTTCTTGCGCGCCAATGGTCGTTATGTCCTTCTAAACCTTAAGGTTTGTTAATGTTTTGTCTGACTTTTTCTGAACTGGTATAACTACCACAAAAAAGAAGTTGGGAAGACCTAATACTTTAACAAATTGATTTTATTGCACCATCACAATTTTTGACCTGTTTTAACCATACTCCAACAACGGATTGGCAATTTGTCTGAGAATGTGGCTATCGAACCAGTCAAGGGCTATTGCTTGCGTAGCACAATTTGGCGGTAAATTTAAGATGTTTATTTCGTTGTAATCAAGTAATTGTAACGCGCGATCAGAATGCACAGCGGGTTCATTACGCAGCATCAGTCTGGCCATGCCAGCGTGGTGCAATCCCCTAACTTAGCTTTAATTTTTAGAGTGCAAATGGCCCGTTTCCTTTCTGTACTTTCTCTAATCTGTGGTTTACCTATTTTTTGGCAAAATCTAAAGAAGTCAAGATAAGTCAACAATTTAAGAAATCCCTTTTTTGTTTCTAGACTTAAAAGTCTAATACAGTCCAAATTTCTTCCAACTCAAAATTTGTTCTTGAAGGTTTTCCCAACATATTGAGAGTCAAATAAGAGAGTTTATAATTTTTTTCTTTACTAAAATCAAACTGTTTTTCCTAAAAATTACATCACAATCATGTTTAGCATGAAAATCCATGTCTATTTTGTTATTGTTGAGCAAAACATTTTGTGGTATTATCACTTGATTTAGCGTGTATACTCTATCCAGCAAAGCACAACTGAGCATACCGCTTAATGTAGCGCAGTGTTGTAGTCGAAGACCAGGTGTCCGAGGCCAAGGACTTCATGTTGGAGGCCAAGGACTTCATGTTGGAGGCCAAGGACTTCGTTTGAGGCCAAGGACTTCATGTCCGAGGACCAAGGACTTAATATCCGAGGCCAAGGACTTCATGTCTGAGGCAAAGGACTTCATGTCCGAGGACCAAGGACTTAATATCCGAGGCCAAGGACTTCATGTCCGAGGACCAAGGACTTAATATCCGAGGCCAAGGACTTCATGTCTGAGGCCAAGGACTTCATGTCCGAGGACCAAGAACTTCATGTCCGAGGACCAAGGACTTCATGTCCAAGGACCAAGGACTAAATAAAATGTCCTTTTACAAGTCAACTTTGAAGCCAAGGCCTGGCCTCGAGGACTACAACACTGATGCAGTGTATGGCCCAGCTGAGAATGACTACTAGTTGAAGGATGTTCTATTCATTTTCACCTATACATAAATAAATAAAAATAAATTGCAGGTGATTTATAGTGCACTACGCGGTCCCCCTGACTTGTAATTCCACATGGCCTCATTGGGTTAAATCACTACCTGGACTCTCTAGGGCCAAAGGGCTTACTGCGGCCTACATATTGCCGCAACCCTAGCTTGAGCAATTCACACCCTCATAGAATTCGCTTCAATCCCTTGAGTTTATAAAGTGTTGTTTGGTGACATTCAATGGTGTAAATGTTTTCAAAGGTAACTCAGCACCATGACCTTTATTAGCACTTATATCTTGAACCCAGTCAAGATTATAATCTGAAGTTCAGGTATGTAAACAGCATATGGGTCCAACTCTCTGTGTTTTTGATTTTAGATGATTGTTTTTCATCAAAAAAGAATAGTGACAATGCATTGTAGGTTCATTATGCAAAAAATGCAACAATTACTGACACACATTTCTTTTCATTTAATGTTCAATTTTACATTTGAATTGGAGTTGTTGCTTATTATAAAAGACATCTGTGGTTTCTATTGTAAATACATTTGCACCTGCAGAGATACGTATTAGGCAAGAAAACCAACATTACGTGCGACTTCACATAGTATTTGGCATACATTTGTGACTTGAACGACACTTAAATGGCTGACTTTACAGTAGCCTTGAAGGTGCTATAATTCTGTTATACCATCTCTCCTGGCAAGGAAATCCGATATCTGTATTTATCGCTGTTTTTCGTTATATTTTTTACCGGAAGTGTCAATAGCGGCAGCTTCAAAGGGTACGAAGACCATGGCCTAAGTTACATAAAGGAAAGCAAAGACAATTGAAATCATGATTAAAACTTGAGTTATTATAGGGAGGTCAAGTTTTCTCAGATTTCCGCGATAAGCTTAATAGGCAAACATCTTGATCATAATTTTCATTACGATGGCGCTTTTTATCTGACAATGGCACTTCTCAACTATAAAACTCATAAAAATGAATCAGAAATAGTGAAATCAACAATTAAAGTTGGTTTTGAATTCAAGGAAATTTGGTCCATTTAATCACTGTACCGGTATTTTTAAATATGTGTAACTTCTGCAGTCTGGAATTCTTGAATACGGGCCCTTGTGTTTGTAATAGGCCTGGAACTTTCCGGGTGATTTTCTACCCGGGTTCCCGACTTATTTTCCGGTCGGGTACCCAACCATATTGATAATTGAGTATTTACAGTGTAGTATACACAGAATATATAACCCTTGAATAAATGTAAACTGTACATTCAAATTTTGGAAAATGTTCCATATTAAAAATAAAAATTATTTTTTGTCGATTTTGGTTGTGATTTATATGTTTACTTAACACCAGATGATGATGTTATTATAAATTTTGGACCACACAATTTTTTGATCAAAAATTCTTTGATTTTATTGTCCAATGCGGGTAATCGGTCGGCAGATTTTGAACGCGGTAAAGCTCATGACGGGCAGGTACCCGGGTTTTAGTCCCAGGCCTAGTTTATAATGTAGGACATAGAGAAAGAGTGGTATAGACATTAATTTTGGCAAGTACTTAGTGGTTCATTGTTGCAATCTATAATTTTAGGCTACTTTCAAGTTAAGCACTGGGAGAAGCAAAGTGCTACGGCGAATTTGATGGAGGTTTTGGGGCTACTTTTATTCAATGGCTTGATTGTCAAAATGACCACTGAGGTTTTTGTGTTAAGATAATTACTTGGTTTCTCTCACTTGCACTATGACGAACGGACAGAATTGTATTGACTATGCGAGCGGAGCGAATAATGGATGGGGTCCAGGGGCCCGCCTCATATCGTTAGCTGTTCACATACTGGGTATATTTCACTGATTTAACTAGATTATGATTTTTTTGGTTGGTTGGTTGTTTGTTTCTGAATGGAGCTATAAATTCAATCCTATATTAAAAATGCACCATATTTTGTTTGTACTACACATAGGAAAATTTTTCTTGTTTGTAAAAATAAGTATGTGCAAATTGATCAAAAATCGGCCGTGCAAAAAGTGTCTGAAAGTAAAAATATTTACATTTACAGAGATAGATTCTAATGAAAACTGACTGTATTTATGCATGTAGAGTACAAGCACTGTTGAAAACTGTATATTTGTGTAACAAAGTTAAATAGACAGTTTTATATATTTACATGAAAGAATTATGTAAAATTGTGATTATTTATTCTTCTTTTAATCAGATTCTTTTGATATAAAATCTATATTTAGATGAAACTTTCTTTCATTTTCAACTTTTGAGTACTTTTGTAGAAGAAAAAGTAAATTACGAAAATTATGATATTGTGAATTTCTTTTTGTAATGTGTTTCACTGATTTTTTGGTTAAAAAAATACATATATGATATTATACCTGTGTCTTGTGTATGATTTATCTGGGATTAAATCAAGGAGTTTAAAGGGGATATTACTCGCCACTGTTTGTTGCGGCGCATGGAACTTAATTGTGATGGCTCACCCCCAAAGGGGGGACTTTGCAGATGATATCAATTTTGATTTTTTCATTTTATTTGTTGCAGCATTTTCTAAGCTTTAAAATGACACCTTGCTTGTTGAAATTGATCAAAGGCGATCAATTTTACAACAGAAAATCTGCTGAAAATTCTTATTATTTTCTTTATTTTATGCTGCCTATTTTCACCGTTTCTTGAAAAGTGTTCTGTCGCAAAGTTCCCCTTTTACGGGGTGAGTACATAACAATTATTCTGCTTCCTGATTGCCTAAATCTGAATTCGCGTGTGCATTTTATTACATGCGCAAAATAGAGCAGGGGTCATTTCACTAACGTTAAAATGCATCATTAATCCATCTTAACACCAAAACCAATCGTTAGCTTCGACCACCTCTTGACCCCACGCAACGTTAACAAAGGGTTCAAGTTTGTTAATGCATAATTCATATACCTTACGATGCGGTGAACACTTACGAAGGGTTTTCATGTCTTTGTGATATCTAGTTGTAGTTAAAAGCTAAACCCTTTGTAGCTACGATGTTGACCTGATTAGCAAATTTTGAGTCTCATTGCAGTATGTGATTGTGGCGTCCCACTAAGGGTTGACCTAGCTGAAAAGTTTACAAATTAAATGACCAACATGTAATAATGTATATGCCAATGAAATAAAATGAACGTCTGCCATACTCCAAGTAGTGGGTGTGGTCAGGAGGGTGCTGAGAAAGGAGGTTCAAATTGATCTAGATCAGCTGAGGAGATAACCAAATGAAACTTACAGCCAATATTCATTGTCCTAGGTATCATGAATGGCCACTGCCAGACATTTCCGGTGGTGGGGAGTGCCCGTCAGCTCAAGACTTAACCAAATGAAACTTGGTGGAAAATCTTGAGAATACTCCCCAAGTACCATGTACAACCACTGCCAGACATTTTTATTTGTTGGGTGTGGCCGCCAGAGTCAAGGGGCATAGCAAGGGGGGCAAGTTACCCCGGGCGCCACCTGTAAGGGGGGGGGGGGGGCAATCGCCACAACATGAAAAATAATTGGACCAATAACAGGGAAAATACTGCTGAAATTAGCCAATTTTTGCCTAATTTTTTTGC